>CM024765.1:14252203-14342588 GCA_014218235.1 Colocasia esculenta | reverse complement strand
TTTTTGTCATGACTCTTTGATATGTGGCTCCTGCATTCTTCAAGCCAAAGGGCATTCTTTTGTAGTTGAAGATACCTTTGGGTGATCTGAATGCAGTGTAATCTTTATCTTTGATTGCCATCCGGACTTGATTGTAGCCGGAAGACCCGTCCATGAAAGACAAGGCTTCATAGCCAGTGGTCATATCCACCATTGTTTCAGTAATTGGGACTGGGAAATCATCCTTGGGACATGCTTTATTCAAGTCCTATAGTCGATACATATCCGGATTTGACCATTCTTTTTCTTCACTGGAACAATATTGGCGAGCCATATTGGATATATGCATGGCTCGATGAAGTCTACTTCAGAAAGCTTGTCGACTTCAGTATTTACTTTCAGTTCTAGTTCATGGCGCATACGCCTTGTTTGACAGGCTTGGCCGTGTGCAGTATGGATAATTCATGCTCAGCAACTGATGGCTCTAGTCCTGGCATTTCTTTATAATTCCAAGCGAACAGTCTTGGAATTCCAGCAGAAGAATTTGATAAGATTGCCTCTCTTGTTCATCAAGAAGGGCACTGATAAAGATTGGCCGGGGATCTTGTTGACTCCCGAGATTGAGTTCAATTAATTCATCAATAGTGGCCTGTCCACTGTCTTCAATTTCTTGGGGAGCTGGTTGCAGATCTATGAAATCTTCGTCATCGGAGTTGGCGACGCAGACTTCATAGAGATTCCTATCTTCAGAGTTTGTGGATGAAGATTGCTTGCAGAATTCTTCTGGTAGCTCTTCATTTGATAATTCATTTGATGGAGCTGAATAATGGCTTGAGAGTTGAAGTTGGAAGACTCCTGATTATTCTGCGTGCTGCAGACCTCTGATGATGATCCGACAACATTGACTGTATAGGAGGATTTGGTATCATAACCTAATCCTCTGGTATCTCTTCTAGAGAATGGAGGTTGCCCCCGGACTTGAGAGGGTTCCCATAATTGCTTGAAGAAATTTCTCCGGGAGATACTTGTACATGAGGAATTTTCTGCTTTTTGCACATCTCCTTAATCTTTGCTGGCATATCAGCCATTTCTTGTATTGATTCTAGTGGTTGTTGGAGCTGTCTTCCCAACCAAAATCATCTTTTGTATAAGTTGGGAGTGTCAATTCCCCTTTGTAGAAGAGAATTGGCTTAGCCATTCTTCTTTCTTTTCTTTGATAAGTGACGACACGAAAGTTTTTAATCGTCGAACACTTTGTTCTTGCTTCGGAGAATAAATTTGCATGCAATTGGATGTAAGGAATGCCCCATCAATGACTTGACTTACATGATCAGCTTCATAACTGATATTCCGCCGTTCTGGGCGGATTTCTTTGCTTTGAGAATCTTTGCAGAAGATTTGACAAGGCTTTTATTTACCACAAAAGCTCGCCAGTTTCATTGTCTTCATTTGAAGATTGAATTTGCTTACCCTTCCCTTTAGGGAGAGAGGAGGGTGGAAGATTTGGTCCTCCAAGATATAAAGGGCATCAGTCAGGTTGCATTCATCTTCCCGAAACGGGGCTTGATCAGCAAAGACTGTATGCTGCTTCCCTTCTTTTGCATATTTAATGCACTGATGGAGAGTTTGATGGAATGACCCAATTTTCATGTAGCCAGGGTCTCCCAAGCAAGACTCTATATGATGTATTGTATCAATGATGAAGAAGGTCACCCTGGTGACAAAATCCCCCGGAGTCAAATTGACGGTGACCTTTCCGATGGCTTTTTCCGAATTCTGATTGAATCCTGTGATTTTCACATCCTTGACCCTTTGCATATAAGGCATAAGATATAGAGATTGAAAGGTCTTGAAGGGCATTAGATTGATGGATGCCCCTGGATCAATCAAGATCCGATTTAATTGCATGTTGTTGATCTTTCCCTTCATATATAAGGGACGATTGTGATATGAGGAAGATAGTAGCAAATCTTCGTCCGTGAAGGTGACATTCGCCGCCAGTGCTTCACATGCTTGAGCTTGAAAATTTGCCATATGGGCTTCATAAATTTTGGGCTCTTGGAGTATCTTGACTAGAGTTTCTCTCAAGTCTTTGCTCCAGGCAATTGCTTCCCAGACAGTAATGTTGACGGGAAGTAACTGTAATTGCTGGAGAATTTTGCCGTCAGCTTCGGAGCGTATCTGGTCCAAGTGGGAGGATTCCCTTGATGAGGACCCAGAAGGCTCTTTTGATTTGACGGGCTTCTTTTGAGAGATAGGAGCCAATAGCTTCTCGTTAGGAAGAGGAGGCATTGTCCGGCTCATTTGATGAAGCATATGGACTTGAGTTTTTATCTCCAGATTGAGGAACCTTGTCAGACAGTCCCCCTTCTTCATCTGAAGGATCAAATATATAAGAGTCCGCCCGGATTTGAGGTTCGGGCAGAGCTTTGCTTCTTCGCCATGAAAGAGTATAATCTTATCTGGCTGCTTGGTAGTGGAAGATGCCGCCTTTTGACGCCTACCACGACTTTTCTTAGTATGACGATTTGAATTGCTTGGAAGTCGACGCTGGTATACAAGCGTCGTTGGTTTATCTCCCGCCTGTGCAGTAGTATTGCTTGTGGGAGTTTGTAATTCCTTTGGAGGAGGAATGAACACTATATAGCAATGGAAAGAGCTGAACATAGAGTCCAACTGTTCCATGGTGATTTCTTCATCTCCATTGAAGAGACTCAGATTCGGCGAAGGAGGGAGGTCACCTTCTTGAAAGATTTGAGATAAAATGTCTAATATAGGCTAGCTTCCCTTGAAATGACCTTAAATCGGTCAGATTTTGAGGAGGTGGCAATTGCTAGATCGCCTTGATTCTGTCGGGGTCTATTTCCATTCCCCGATATTTGACGACGAATGTTTTTTCAATCGTCGAACACTTTGATCTTGCCTTGGAGAGTAAATTTGCATGCAACTGGGAGGTGGAGAAGTACTCCCTTATATGGTCAGCTTCATAGTTGACACTCTACCGCTCTGGGCGAATTACTTTGTTTTGAGAATTCTTTGCAAGTGATTTGGCAAATCCTTTGTTTACCACAAAAGGCTTGTCAGCCTTACTGTCTTCATCCGAGCATTTAATTTGCTTACCCTTCCCTTTAGACCGGGCAAGGGGTTGAGGGATTGGCCCTCCAAGATATAAAATAGCAGCAGTCAAGTTGCATTCATCTTCCCGATACGGGGCTTAACTGGCAAAGACTGTATTCTGCTTCCCTTCTTTTGCATACTTGATGCGTTGATGGGGTGTCGATGGGATGACCCAAAATTTTTATAGCCAAGGTCTTCCAAGTAATATTCTGTATGTTGTATCAGCATCAATAATATAGAAGGCTACCTTGGTGGTGAAGCTTCTAAGAATTAAGTTGACAGTGACTCTTCCAATGGCTTCTCCTGAATTTTGGTTTTAGAACCAGTGGCTTGTACATCTTTTACCTGTTGCACATGAGGCATGAGATGTAGAGATTCAAGGGCTTTATAAGGTATTATATTGATAGATGCCCCCAGATCGGCCAGGATACACACAATTTGTTGCCATTGGGTTGTCCCTTCATATATATGTAAAGACGATTGTGACATAGTAGCATTCCTTTATCTGTGAAGGTGACATCTGCTGCTAGTGCTTCATATATTTGAGCTTGAAATCAGCCATATGAGCTTCATATATTTCTGTTTCTTGGAGTATTTTGACGAGAGTTTCCCTCAAGTCCTCACTCCAAGCAATTGCCTTCTAGACAGTAAGGTTAACGGGAGTGATTTGGTTGCTGAAAGATTTTGTCATCAGCCTTGATGCGTATCTGGTCCGATGAGGGAGATCCCTTTATCGAGGACTCAGATGGCTTCTTTGGCTTGACAGATTTCTTTTGAGAGAGAGGAATCAACATCCTTCCATTTGAAAAGAGAGGAGCGTTGTCCGGCTCATTTGATGAGGCATGGGGACTTTGGCTCTTTCTTTTGTATGAGGAGGCATATTGGACAGCTCTTCTTCTTCATCTGAAGGATTGAAGACATAAGAATCCGCCCGTATTTCGGCTTCAGGCAGAGGCTTTGACTCCTTGCCTTAATGAGAATGACTCTGCTTGATTTTGTGATATCAGGCTTCCTGAAAATAGTAGATGCAACTTTTTGCTCTTTACCATGCCCTTTCTTGCGACGGCGATTTGAATTATTTGTTGGCCGACGCTGATATGTCAACATTGTTGGCTTGCCTTCAGCCTGTTTGGTATTATCACTTGGAGAGATTTATAGCTTCTTTGGTTGAGGTTTGGACACCATATTGTAAATTGGTGAGTTAAATATGTGATTTGATTCTTCAATTTTGATTGATTAATGATTTTTTTTTTTTTTTTTTTTTAAGTTGATACTTGAGGTACCTCAGCAGCAGCATCACGCTACATTTGTTCTTTTTCATTCTTCTTTTATTATTATTATATTATTTGTTTTTTTTTTTTTTTTTGTTTGTTTGTTGTTTTGTTGTTTTTTTTTTGTTTTTGTTTTTGTTCTGTTTATATATATATATGTGTATATTTTTATTTCATACCTGAAGAGCTTTAAGTAAGCTTATGACTTTCTGCTCTGAAGATGATTTGGAGATGCTTCTCTTGTTGGAGCCACCTCTTAGTTGTAGAGTTGTTGACTCTTTTGGAACTGGCTGATTTTGAGGGCCGACAGTGACCCATTCTCAAAGATTGCATTAATTGCTTCTTGAATAATTGAAGATGGGAGTTGGTGATAATGATCTACGAACTCCTCTGCTTGCTGGGAGATTGGCTTTGTCGCAACTTCTTTCGATATTCTCATTCTGTATTGAAAAAGATCAATTTTAAATTGCTCCATTTCAGCTTTGACTTTGTATCGTCCATAGCCCAGGGGATGATGATAATATTCACATATCTTTGGATATAGAGCTTGGGATTCTGGACTTGAACCATAGGCTCGTTGTGACACCTTATTTGCTGGCGCCAAAGAATTCCCATATTGATCAATTTTTTCTTCCCAGATATGAGTTTCGACCAAATCATAGAGATCCAAACAATAGTCATGCATCTCCTTTCACTCTTGAAGATATATGATGCTGGTTTAAGTATGGAAACCAGACTTTGTCTTCTGAGATTGTCAAGTATAAACCTGGTGCTCTTTGTTGCAAATGAGAGCTTATTATAGAAGATGCAGATTTGTATACGATTGACTGGATAAATATGGATTTGAATGCTCCCCCACTGATGACCGAGGAAGACCAAAGGATGATGATGCATTAATGACATTCACCTAATAGGATCCAGTTGGCTGGTCCATTTGGTGGTTGTTGAGTATGAGGCTGGTTGACCCGATGAATACTCAGGTCAATTAGCTTTTGAACATCATTTTTGAATCTTATGCAATCTTTGATACTATGACCCATCACTTGATGATATGGGCAGTATTTGGCTAATATTTTTGCCGAAGCTCGGTAATCCATCAATCCGGATTGAAGGCATAGCCGAAAAGTGAGTAAGTGAGATGTCGAGGGAAAGATATAACCTTGCCGGCTCGACAGGAGTTGAAGGATCTTCGGATAGCCACCCAATTGAGTCTGCATATGGCGACATAGGAGGCAGTTCTGAATATATTTGAGTATGCATAAGAGTATATTTACCTTTGGACTTTCCTCATTATTCTATGTGGATCATGTCTTGATCTTGGTAGAGAATGAGCTCCTGAATTATCTTGAGGAGGATTACATGAATGACCGTTCTCGGGATGATTTGAATTTGTTGGAAGTCTCGTCATATAAATGACATTGACAGATTGCTCTGGTCGATCCCAAGCATGAAGTTGAGGAGGGTCAGCCAGAGCATTTTGCATAGATATGAGGCCATTTGAATGATCTTCTGGGCCTCATTTTGAAGATGTAGCAATCTTCAATTACATGCCCCACCATACGGTGATACGGGCAAATTGAGCTGATTGATTTGGCTGACACCTGCCTGCCTCTTTGGTTCTAGCAGTGATATTAACTGATTATCGAGGCAGAGATCAAAGAGCCTCTTAATATGCTTCTTGTTTTGAAAGAATAAGGAGTCTTCATGCGCCCCATCAATGATGGCAGTGGAGCTTTAGCTTCTGATTTCTTCTTTGGGGCAGGAGAGATTGTTGCCCCCTTTGCTTCATCATCAGGTGAGGAGTCAATGATGTTGACTTCTTTTGCTAACTTATTGCGCTCTTTGGGGCTTGCCTTTATGAGATGTCTGTGTCATTTGCTCGGCTAGAAACATCTCAGTGTCTGCCACTATGGGATTCAATTGATCGAAGCTCTTGATATTTGCTCCCAAGAGTTTCTCATTGATTGTTGATATGAGGCCTTTTTGGCAGATAGGGATTGTATCTTCTTGAACAGGAGGGTTATTGCATTTCATGCTAAACTCTCTCCATCCCTTGATGAAGTGGATTGACTCCCCTTTTCTTCTGTTTGAGGGAAGATAATTTGGCAAGAGGGATACCTTCCCTTTAGCCGTTTAGAGATGGTCCATGAATTTCTTTTGCATATCTGCCCGATCGGCAACTGAGTCAGGCTTGAGTTCTGAATACCTTTGAAATGCAACTTCAATCAAGGAAGTTGCAAATATCTGAGGATAAGATTTGCCGATGGCGAGCTTGCGCAAGGCAATAACATAATGTGCCACATATTCCAGTGGTGACCCATGCCTATTAAACTTTGATAGTTTTGGGACTTTAGGGCATGTTTCTGGCAGCTTCTTGAATTGATGATGTATTGGATATAGAACAGATTATAGATCTGTCATCTGCATGCCTTCACTCTGCTGAGCGAACATATTTTGAATAATTTTCTATATCTCATGCCTTTGAATGGGAATACCTTGAATGTGTTTCTGTTTGAGGATGCATAACATTGGACGGATCAATGATATCCTGACCCGTAGTTTGAGGAAGAAGACCAGTTGTAGAAACTGCCGAATGATTTGCGGGGCAGACCCTATCTGGATGTTGATTTTGTTGATTTTGAGCAGAGACTGGCTCCACAGAATGGGGAGGCTTGTAGTTACCAGTTGCCTCATTTCATTTAGAAGCACAGCCATTTGAGATTGGCATTGCTGCATCACTTGATATTTGTCGTCATCTGACATAGCCTGGAAATTTTCCTTTGTCGGCAAGTTGATGACGGGATTGATGTTTGAAGTTGAAGGCCCACCTTCTTCGACTTGAATATTTGTTTCTTCGAAGAAGGGGATTTGAATTCCCTCATGCTAAATATCGATACGAGGGAGAACTTGACCAGGTGCTTCAGCTTGTCCGCGGGGCTGGCGGTTTCTTCTGGAAAATTACTTGATGGCTTCAGCAGGATTATTTGAAATGGCTTCAGCGATTTGTTCAGCTGGTTTGCCAGAGTCCTTCCCGGCGGCATAGCATGAGAGGATTATAAGCTTGGTTTTTTTTTCCTCAGCTGCCCAAGTAACACGTCGTCTTATTGACGGACGGGTACTGGCATTAGGAATTGCCCCCAGCCTATCAAGTACTGAGATTTGCTGTATACGATCAGGGATCGATACGCGAGATTTGAATTACTGATTTGGATTTTCTTTGACTACTCGGATATTCTCCGAGCCTTGAAGAGTATACCTTGATTTCTTGTATATTCCTTTTCTCTTTTTTGTCCATGATAGTGTTTGGATTCAGCACGTTGGAAGGGAGCATTTTTGATGTTGCCTCTCTTGCTGAACATTGTTGGTGTATTTGCTTGGATCTCTTTTGAGCTTCTGAGCTTCCTTTATGGGATCCCAGATTTGTTTGAACTCAGCAGAGTGCCGAGTCTTTTGCTTGACATCGGCTTCCTTCTTGGAATCTCTTGATTCCCCTTGAAACCGCCGCAAACTGAGAAGCGGTTTGAGGTTGGGATTGTAGGAACATACCTATCCCGCAGGGTGATAGGTTGGCTTCCGTCGAGCCGTACCTGCAGACCTTTGATCATGATGGATTTGCCAGATCTTGAGGTGGCAGCTGATGGCCTTTTACTTTTATGATTTTATTTTGTCCTTGTTGTAGAGATGAAAACTTTGATTTTGGAGGAAATTGTCTGGACTGAAAAAGTCCAGATTTGGGTTGACTTAGTCTTGCTAAATGGGTACCCCTTTTTTTTTTTGTTGGGGTCAAAGATATGGTATGAAAATTTGGTTGAGCCTACCATTGAGGTTTGGTGGCTACGATTTTGGAATTTCAATTTGGATTTTGGTTTCGGATTCAGCCTACCCTGATGGTTTGTGGCTATATTTGATGTTTGGTTTTGATGTATTCTGGGATTGCATATGGTTTGGAATTTGAAATTGAGATTGGACATGACCTGCCTTGATGGCTTGCTGGTCATGAACTTGAGTTTGGATATGGTTTTGAATTTGGATTGGACATGACCTGCCTTGATGGCTTGTTGGTCATGAGCTTGAGTTTGGATATGGTTTTAGTTTGGATTGGACATGACCTGCCTTGATGGCTTGCTGGTCATGAGCTTGAGTTTGGATATGGTTTTGAATTTGGATTGGACATGACTTGCCTTGATGGCTTGCTGGTCATGACTTGAGTTTGGATATGGTTTGAATTTGGATTGGACATGACCTGCCTTGATGGCTTGCTGGTCATGACTTGAGTTTGGATATGGTTTTGAATTTGGATTGGACATGACCTGCCTTGATGGCTTGCTGGTCATGAGTTTGAGTTTGGATATGGTTTTGATTTGGATTGGACATGACCTGCCTTGATGGCTTGCTGGTCATGAGCTTGAGTTTGGATATGGTTTTGAGTTTGGATTGGACATGACTGCCTTGATGGCTTGCTGGTCATGAACTTGAGTTTGGATATGGTTTTGAATTTGGATTGGACATGACCTGCCTTGATGGCTTGCTGGTCATGACTTGAGTTTGGATATGGTTTTGAATTTGGATTGACATGACCTGCCTTGATGGCTTGCTGGTCATGACTTGAGTTTGGATATGTTTTGAATTTGGATTGGACATGACCTGCCTTGATGGCTTGTTGGTCATGAGCTTGAGTTTGGATATGGTTTTGATTTGGATTGGACAGACCTGCCTTGATGGCTTGCTGGTCATGAACTTGAGTTTGGATATGGTTTTGAATTTGGATTGGACATGACCTGCCTTGATGGCTTGTTGTCATGAGCTTGAGTTTGGATATGGCTTTGAATTTGGATTGGACATGCCTGCCTAGGCTCATAGCCAATAAATGTTGTTGGCCAGAGTTAGGCTGATCCCCTTATTAGCATTACCTTTGGAGCATTCGGATGCCCCCTGTTGATAATAGCAGACGAGCTTTGACGTGCCCACAGCTCTCGTGGATCTTCCTTGTTAACTTGTTGGAGAGAGGCTTTTGAGCAGCATCTTCTTCATAGGCCGGAAGGGATCCGACAATTGTTGGAAAAATCCCAAATAGATCGGAGTCGCCTGGTAACCGAACCTGGCATGATTGTTGATGGCGAGTGGTCCATAAGTGACGGCCATCTTCAACAGCTTATGATTTGCCTTTTTGTTTGTACCTTCAAGGGAAAATATCAGTATTAGGATTTTCATGAAAAATATACGTATGTCTCATCCTTTGCTATGAATGGTGAGAAGAGGTCCCACCGGGCGTGCCAGTTGTTGACACGGGAAAGATATCACTTTGACATATCATTTGATTTTTGTTTGGCTCATTTGATTTTATCTGGTTCATGTATTCATTTCATTTGGGTATTCATTTATTTCACATGCTTTGATTTGTGTATTGTGATTTGCGGGGCGTGCCAGTCTGTCTAACAGACAGAAGAAAGAGTCCGCGCAATGCGGAAGAGAAATATTGGGTGTCCATGGAACGGACGGGTATGATGTCCGTGGAACGGACGGGTATGATGTCCGTGGAACGGACGGGTATGATGTCCGTGGAACGGACGGGGATGGGTTGTCCATGAAATGGACGGGGATGCCCGTGTGACGGGCGACTAGGGTGCGCCGTTTTTTATCTGAACTCCTTGAGTCCCGTATCTATACTCATCAGGTGATTGAGGTAGCATGTGCTGGACCTCTGTCTCCATCGACCGGAGTCAATGTTACATTTACATCGAGTTAAGACTCTTGGTGTTATTTAACACCAGTTTTAACCCGAATACCATTCATAGCAAAAAGGGATGAGAGAATACACATTTTTTTTAGAAAATCCTGGTCATGATGTATCGTTTTTCTTTTGGTTATTTTTGAAATACTTTTGCTTTGAGTGTTTCATTTTGAAAAGACTACCTTTGTGGAGTCCGAAATATGACTTTTAAGAAGGGAAGGGTATATTTCCGTGAACCCATTTGGGGTCTCCCTCCTCTCCTTTTTTTGAGAAAGATGTTGTTTGAAGGTTTTATTTGGAAAACCTGAGGATTATTATTGCAGACAGGCATATACCCGTGCATTTGATTCTGAACTTGGGGGAAGTTGTGATTCAAAGTAGCACTTCTGTATTAGAAGAGTTGCTACATTAATTCTTTTATAACATCCTTCTTTTAAATGAAGTCTGAATTGAGGCAGAATTTCCTTTCTCCTCGTTCATCGTTTCATTCATTCATCATTCATTCATTTTTTTTTACTTGTATGAGTATGATTTTCGGAGAACGTATGCACATATCTCCATGGACGTTCTTGTCAATTTGAAGTTCCTTTCTGGAAACTGTCCATATGAACACAATTCTCGTGAGTATGCATCATGCTGCTCTTTGGAGTAACTGAGCACAGTTCGGGTCCCATCACAGTTCGGGTTCTGTCACAGTTCGAGTCCTGTCACAGTTCGGGTCCTGTCATAGTTCGGGTCCTGTCCTCTTTTTCTTTGGATGTGTGTATATTATCACAATTTTCATAAATTTATTTTGGCAGAGTTTCCGCTTATGCGGAATGCTCTCACGGAGATATATTCATATGAACATGTACTTATATCCATGTGTCCCCAGAGAATCTTTGTCCGGAGGGATTTTGCCCTCAAAAAGGTATGTGTATATACGATCATAAATTTGCAGTTTACGCATATTTTCTCACCGGTATTCCCTTTTGATTGGAATGTCCGGTAAAAGGTACCATCTGCATATGCAGAATCCCTTTTGAGAGGTATACGCATATAATTGCGGATTTATGATTATATAGACATGTCCGTAGTCGGAGACTCCATTTGGGCAGAGTTTCCTTTTGGGAACACATGTATATAAATACAAAGTTTGTGATTATATTGATATGTTTTTAGAGGGAAAACTCTGGCATGGGCAGAGCTATCTTCCAAGAAACATATGTGTATAGGCACAAATTTGAGTTTTATAATATGTTCTTAGACGGAATCTCCATTTGGGCAGAGTTTCCTCTAGGAAACATGCATATAAAAATACAATTTGTGAATATACAATATGTTCTCGGGCAGAATCTCCACGTGGGTAGAATCTCCTCTAAGAAACATATATATACACACAGATTTGAGCTTTATAGATATGTTCCTAGGCGGAATCTCCACTTGGGCAGAGTTTCCTCTAGAAGCATATATATAAAAATGCCAATCTGTGAAATATGAATATGTTCTCGAGCAGAATCTCCACTTGGGCAGAGTCTCCTCTAAGAAACATATGCATATAGCACAAACACACCATCCCGGAGAGTTTAAAACTCGATGGGAGGTGGCATGAATAACAAAGGTATCTAAAATACCATATGTCCGAACGGACGGTATTTAGAACCTATAGCCCGTGAGGGCCAGTGCCGCTATTGCGGACTTTTAGCCGATGAAGTTTGCCGATGCCGCATACGGATAACCTCTCAACACTCGGGGGAAGAAGATTTGGTACCTTCACTCACACAAGAAATGAGATTGAGAGAGGAGATCGGGAAATTTTGGGAATTTGGAAATTTCTATTCTTTGGGGATTTCAGAAAATAGGGGGCAGTAATTTCTCCAGGGAGCCGGCATCTCCCCCGGGAGCCGACCTCTTCAAATGGGGGATGGGGGGCCTTTTATAGGGAAGGCCCTCCCCCTTACATGCGTGGGAGGGGGGTTTAAACCGATGAGGGTTCCATCGGTTAGAGGGAAAATTCCCTCTAACCGATGAGACTCTCATCGGTTAAAGCTAACCGATGAGACTCTCATCGGTTAGAGAAAAAAACTCTCTAACCGATGAGACTCCCATCGGTTAGAGGGTTAAAGCCCTCTAACCGATGGGGGTTCCATCGGTTAGGCCCTTTTTTTTTATTTTCTGTTTTCTATATTTTTATTTTATTTTTTGTTTTTTCCTGTCTTTCTGTGTTCTTTATTTTTCTTTTCTGTTTTTTTTATGTTTATGTTTTTTTTTTTTTGAAAGGGGGACCCTTAACCGATGGAACATCCATCGGTTAAAGGGGGAATCCCCCCCTAACCGATGGGGGTTCCATCGGTTAGAGGGGAGACTCCCCTAACCGATGGAAGCCCCATCGGTTAGGGGATTCCCCTTAACCGATGGAACTTCCATCGGTTAGAGGGGAGTTCCCCTCTAACCGATGGAAGCACCATCGGTTGGAGGGGTCTCCCCCTCCAACCGATGGTAGCCCCATCGGTTAGGGGAAAAAACCCCCTAACCGATGGTGCCTTCATTGGTTTAGGGGAGGGGATTTCTGGGAATAAATTAATGGGGGGATTGACACTAAATTTTTTTTTTTATGTCAACAGCGTCGGCGTCGCGCTGCCGCCGGAGGTCGCCGCCGCAGGAGGAGCCGCTGCCGTCGCGCGCCGCCGAGGAGGTCATCTCCCCTTCCCTTCCCTGTCACGCTCTCCCCTCCCCTTCCCTAGTTCCCGGAGGAGGCCGCCGGAGGAGCCAGGAGGTCACTCCCCTCTTTCTCTCTCACTCTCTCTACGTCACACACACACACCGGCACCCCTCTCTCTCTCTCCTTTGCCTCTCTCTGTCTCCCTCTGTCTCTCTCTCTCACGTCACTCCCACACACCGCACCCGTCTCTCTCTCTCTCTCTGTCTCTCTCTCACGGTCACTCCCCTCTCTCTCTCTCTCTTGTCTCTCTCTCTCTCTCTCACCACACACACAGGAGACACTGTCACACATGACAGTGTCCCCCCCCCTCTCCTCTCTCTCTCTCTCATGGTCACACACACCACAACACCGGCACCCCCTCCTCTCTCTCTCTCTCACGGTCACACACACACCGGCACCCCTCCCTCTCCTGTCTGCCTCTCTCTCTCTGTCTCTCTCTCTCACGTCACTCCCTCTCTCCCTCTCTCTCTCTCCTCTCTCTCTCTCTCTCTCTCACACACACACACAGACACTGTCACACACACACTCCCGCCCCCCCCCTCTCCTCTTTCTCTCTCTCTCTCTCTCTCTCACGGTCACACACACACCGCACCCCCTCCTCTCTCTCTCTCACGGTCACACACACACACACACAGTCCCCCCCCCCCCTCCTCTCTATCTCACACACATTGTCACAGAGTGACAGTCCCACCGACCCCCTCCTCTCTCTCTCAATCTCTCTCACGGTCACACACACACAGTGTCACAGTCACACACACACACAGTCCCGCCCCCCATCCTCTCTATTTACAATTTTTAAATTAGTTTTGCAGTGAGAAAATGGATTCTTCTTCCTCAATACCCACAACATATTCAGAATTCAAGAAAGCGAAATCTAATGATCCAGGATGGAAGTATGCTTATTGGCCTGATGAGCACGATAAAAATAAAGTGAAATGTGAATTGTGTGGTTTAGTGACAAATGGAGGGATAAAGAGACAAAAGGAGCACTTGATTGGAGGTTTTCGTGATGTGAAGAAGTGTCCTAAGACTACAAAGGAGATTGCTTCAGAAATGATGGTGGCTTTGAACAAAAACAAGAAGAGGAAGATGGTAAGTGCAACAAGTGTTTATGAGAATGTTGTGAGCTCATCTGATGAGGAGGAGTCCGAGCCAACAAAAAACCAACTACTTTGTCAATTTTTACAAAACAAAAAAAGGAGAAGGGACCATGGATGCATTTGCAAGGATGAATGTTGATGATTTGATCGATGCAAGAAGAAGCGGGAAAAAATTTCAGAGCACTATGTCTAAATTGAAGAAGAAGAGAAATGCAATCTTGATCTTGCTATAGCTAGATGGTTTTATGATGCTGGCATTCCTTTCAATACAGCAAAGTGCAGGAGCTTTGAAATCATGGTTGAACTTATAGGCCGATTTGGACCAGGATACAAACCACCTAGTTATCACATGTTGAGGTTGCCTCTTCTACAAAAAATGGTAGAAGAAACAAAACAAATGCATGCTGAATATATAAAACATTGGAAGATTTATGGGTGCACTATAATGTGTGATGGGTGGACTGATAAAAGGCAAAGAAAGTTGATCAACTTTTTGGTGAATTGTCCAGAAGGAACTTATTTTATGGAATCAATTGATGTTTCAGATCAAAAAGAAGATGCTATCTTGTTGTATGACTTGTTAGATAAGATGGTTGAAAAAGTTGGGGAGGAATATGTGGTTCAAATTGTTACTGATAATGCATCTTATAATATTGCAGCAGGAAGGTTGTTGATGGAGAAAAGGAAACGATTGTTTTGGACCCCTTGTGCAGCTCACTGCCTTGATCTCATGTTAGAAGACATTGGAAAATTGAAATGCTATGTTGGCGCCATTTCAAAAGCAAAGAAGTTGACTGCTTATCTATACACTCATACACGGCTTCTTGACCACATGAGAAGGGAGACAAAGGGGAGAGAATTGGTAAGATTTGGAGTTACAAGATTTGCTACAGCTTTTCTTACCTTAGAAAGATTGCATGATGATGTAATAAAGAGAGCACTGCGTAGGTTGTTTAGTTCAGATGCTTGGCATTCTAGTGCATGGTCAAAAACAAACATGGGAAAGAATGTAGCTGCAATTGTTTATCAATCAAAATTTTGGAATGCAGTTGAGGAGATTTTGAGGGCTTCCCAACCCCTCTTGCAAGTGTTAAGGTTGGTTGATGGTGATGAAAAACCAGCAATGGGTATATTTATGCTGCAATGGAGTTTGCAAGGAAGCAAATATTGAAAATTTCAATTCTAAAGAGAGCAAATACCACCTATTTTGAAAATTGTGGACCGTCATTGGAAAGATCAAATGAATCGGCCTCTACATGAAGTTGGCTTCTTCTTGAATCCAAAATTATATTATGAAGCTCGAAGCAAAGATGCATCTTTAGTTGCAAAGTTTGAACATGCTTTTATGACATGTCTTGAAAAGATGGAGCCAAATATAGAAATGCAAGATAAGATTGGAGATCAAATGATGGAGTATTCATGTCAAAGAGGTATGTTTGGGAGGCCAATGGCAAGTAGAGCTTATGAAAGGAGGCTTCCATGTGAGTAATCTAATTAATTTTTTTCTTAGTTATATATCTTTATCTCCTTCTTTTATGAATATTTTGAATTTATTACAGGTGATTGGTGGATGCAATATGGTGTGGAGACACCGGAGTTGAAGATGTTGCTTTAAAAATTTTAGGACTTTGTTGTAGTTCTTCTGGATGTGAACGTAATTGGAGTACATTTGAGTTTGTAAGTATTTGATTTTATATTTCATATTTAATGTTAGTCATTTTTAAGTTTAACATTTAATCTTATTTTTATCATATTTGTTCTATTTAGATTCATACAAAGAAGAGGACAGGTTAGAGGCCAAGAGACTCAATGATTTGGTCTATGTCCAATACAATCGACGTCTTCGTGAAAGATTTCAAGAAAGAAAGAAACATCCAGAAAAATATGATCCCATTTGTTTGGAAGACTTAGATTGGGGAAGCTCATGGATGACAAAGCATGGTGAAGATTTGGTTCATGAGGGAGATGATCTCACTTGGGCAATTGTGGATGAGGCTATGGGAGCATCCGAAGAAAGAGCTAGAAGAGGAAAAATGCCAATAAGAGGGAGCACTTCACAAGGCACAAGGAATGATGATGAGGATGAGGATGATATGATGAGTGAAGAAGAAGAAGAGACAGATGATGATGATGCTCCATGGGAATCAAATAATGAAGATGGTGATAAGGATGATGAAGTTGAGGGTGATAGTAATGATGATGGTGGCATGGCTCTTCAAAATGCCATGTTGGTTTTAAGCTTAGATGTTTTTTATTTGGAGTTGAACATTTTATTATCTTTGAAATTTTTGGACCTTTTGGTTGGTTATGCTAATTTGTTTTAGGTAATAGTTTGATGTTGGACCTTTTGGTTGGTTATGCTAATTTGTTTTAGGTAATAGTTTGATGATGGACCTTTTGGTTGGTTATGTTAATTTGTTTTAGGTAATGTTAATATCCATTATGATAGTAATCTTGCTTGATGTATTAATGTGATGTTGTATTATATTTGTCACAACTCTTATTTCTAGATTTTAGAAGAACAAAGGAACAAATTTCAGGTTAGTACTTGCATTTATATTTTCATTTATTCAAGTAATTTTTCTTTCATATGTTAATTTTGGTGCACTATTGTAATGGCAATTTTTTCACATTGTATTTATAATGTCATATTTGTGTAGGTTTTACTAGATTTAATATAGGATGTCACTCTTGAAATAACCTAGGCTAGACGTTATCTTTAGCGCCTAAGCGCCGCTTAGGCGCCGCTTAGGCGGGCGCCTAAGCGCTTAGGCACACAATGAGCCCAAAAACGCCTTGGTCGCCTTGTCGCCTTGACAACTATGAATGCTGATGACGATTACGCCGACCGCTCTCCTTTCCGCGCCTGGCCGATCGGGCAAAAGAAGGGATTTGTACCTTCACACACCGACGAGAGGGATTTGAGAATGAGAGAGGGAATGAGCAAATGCTCTTTTCTATTTTCCTGGGATTTCCCAACAGGGCTTCGCCGAGCCAATTCCAACCCCCTTTCCTTATGGATAGGGGGGTATTTATAGGGATGAACCCCTTTACATGCGTGGGAGAGGAGAGAGAGGGAGCCCCAACCGATGGTGACCTCATGATGAGGTCACCATCGGTAGGGCCATGAGGTCACCATCGGTTGGCCCTAACCGATGGTGACCTCATGTTGAGGTCACCATCGGTTAGGGGGAGACCCCCCTTAACCGATGGTGACCTCATTGTGAGGTCACCATCGGTAGGGGGTCCTAACCGATGGAGAGAGAGAGAGGGGGGATTTTGTCTATAAATACCCCCTACACCCTCATTTACAAGGCTATCTTGGCCAGGTGCTGGAGTTTTTCTTTCTGTCTCGGAGTTCTGCCCGACTCTCTCGGAGTTCTGCCCGATCGGAGGGTGCCTTTGCAAGCCTCGGAGTTCTTCCTCGAGCTTGTTCTTTGTACTTGTTCTTTGTATTCGGTCTATAGACCTTGTGCTGCCGGAGGTGCTGCTGGAGTCCGGCTCCGTTTCCTTGGTGCTTCGCCCTGACTTCTCGGAGTTCTGCCCGATCAGAGGGTGCCTTTGCAAGTCTCGGAGTTCTTCCTCGAGCTTGTTCTTTGTACTTGTCCTTCGTACTCAGTCTATAGACCTTGTGCTGCCGGATTTTTCCGTGCTTCGTACTTTGGACGGAGACATGTTCTCCTTGTACTTTCATTTTAACCGGGACTCCGGGCACCATTTTAAGGGCCGGAACTCCCCTGCTGAATTTTGGGGAAGGATCCCGCTAATAAGTTGTAACTTAAATAACCTTGGGGTCATTTTAAATCACAACCTTTTGGCCTCTGAGCAGGCTGCTGATAACGTATTGTAACCAGGCCTGCTGATAACCAACATTTAATCTTCGTGGCCCAACGGCCCCTTTCATCATGTCCACGACTCGAACCGTCGTCCGCCAAAAATAGGCTTCAACTAGCCAAGTCGCCGGACCATCATCTGATGGATTTTGTAATTTCCGCTGAAATAAACGTGTCACACTTTTGCCGTTCAACAGGTGCGAACCCTGATACCCTCGAATTTTATTTCATTTATTTATTTTTTCCGCGTGCGCTCGCGTTGTCAAGGCGATTGGAGTGGTCGTGTACTGGACCGTTCCCCACCGACCGAAGTCGATGTTTCATTTACATCGAGTATAACACTCGAATACCTTCGGATGCGTAATGTTTATTAAAAGACCATATGCTGAAATTAAAGGATAACAGATGACAAATAAATTTCCACAATTTATTTCAAGTATGCTCATGTCATTTATATTTATGACATTTACATTTGTACCGTTTACATTTACGCTCGCAACGGGGTGTTTGTGCCTTCGTTGGGCACTTACATGGTAATGAGTACATTTGTGTCATCGATGGGGTGTTTGTGCCTCCATTGGATGCTCACATGGTTTGACGGTTACACTTGCGTCAACGACGGGGTGTTTGTGCCTCTGTCGGACAACATGCCTTTACGTGTGCCGTTTCATGACACCGGAGGACCTAAACGCGTGCCTCTACGCGTGTCGTTTTATGACACCGGAGGACTTAAACATGTGCCTCTACGTGTGTCGTTTTATGACACCGGAGGACTTAAACAGAGCCAATGGGGGTCGTGTAACAACCTGTGATGTCCCTGTGCGGGCGAGCGCAGAGCTGAACACCACGGACTGCTAAAGACCTCTCCCTGAGGCTGTATACGTGCGGCCTTGAACAAGCTCTCGCACGGACAGCCCTTTTTAGCAGTAGTGTAGGCCTATCGGCGTGTTCGTAAGCGTGTGGGCCTATTGGCGTCCCTTTGCAATGGGGGTATGGCCCCCTGCCGTTTTTCTGGCTTTCTCGAACATCCTGACCGTTTTCTGGCTTTCTCGGACATCCCGGCCGTTTTCTGGCTTTATGAGACATTCCTGTCATTTGGCTTTCTCAGACATCCCGGCCGTTTTCTGGCTTTATGGGACGTTCCAGTCATTTAGTGACATTTCCCGAGAACTCCCCTCGAGTCCGGCTTCAAGTCACACCCAGGAGAGCGCACGCCATTTCATAGAAGCGACGTGGGTCCCGCTCCACCGGATTGGACAAGAGGCGCGAACCGTCAGGCTATCTTTGCCATTTTCCGCGTCACAAGGACGTATCTACAATTTTCCGGGCCAGCAGGGGTATTCTTGCAACTATCTCCTTCATGGGGATATTTCTGCAATTTTCTCAGAAGCAGGGGTGTTCCTGCAAATTTCTGGCTGACGGGAGTATGTGTACTTTTGATATACACATACACAAATTTTATATCCCCGGGGGCTTTGTGCATTTTCACAAAAGCTTGGACCCGTGTACGAGATATATGTGCAATTTCACATGCATGCACAAATCTTCTCCCCCCCAGGGGGGCCTTTGTGTAATTTTACACAAACAGGGTCCCGCACTGGGGTCTCATACGGAGAACAAACGGGTCCTCTCCCTCCCAAAGGAGGGGGACATCCCCTGAGGGCCTGCGCGAGAGAAGTCCCGAGCGCCAGGCGGCCTCAAGTTTCACTGGGACGCAGAAGCATCTCGCCACCGTGGGGAAGGAAGAACAACCCCGGGCTTTTTTGCCGTCCCCAGAATGGGGGAATTGCCCTCTATTTATAAGGTTCCAGGCGATCGGACCGGCGGAGGTACGCGGCCCGGCGGGGGTGCGTGGCGCGAGCGACGAGGCAGCACGAGCGTCGAGGCAGCGCGGCAGAGAGGCAGCGACCGACGGGGGTGCGCCCCTTGCCCGGACCGGCGGGGGTGCGCCCCTCTAACGGGACCGGCGGGGGTGCGCCCCTCTGCGGACCGGCGGGGGTGCCCCCGCGCGAACCGGCGGGGGTGCGCCCCTGCGCGGACCGGCGGGGGTGCCCCCGCGCGAACCGGCGGGGGTGCGCCCCTGCGCGGACCGGCGGGGGTGCGCCCCCCGCGCGGACCGGCAGGGGTGCCCCCGCGCGAACCGGCGGGGGTGCGCCCTTGTGCGGACCGACGGGGGTGCGCCCCCCACGCGGACCGGCGGGGGTGCGCCCCTGCGCGGACCGGCGGGGGTGCACCTGCACAGACCGGCGGGGGGTGCGCCTTGGCCTGGGCCTCCCATATTTTGGCCATTTCGTGCTTGGAGAGCTCTGGGGATTTCTGAAGTTTGTTTGTTGGTTGACGGTCGCACCGTGCACGCGCATCCGCGCACCCACGCGCATTTGACGTGCACCCGACGTGCGTTTTCGACCGTTTCTCGTGTATTTGACTCCATTTTCGGAGAGCACGTGCATTTGACTTTTCCGAACCCGTCCGGATCGGGCGCGATCTTGAACGCGAATCCGGACATCGAGCTTCGGCTGTCCGGGGTGCGTATTTCCACTGTTGACGGACCTTTTAGAACGCCGCGCCTCCGGATCGCTCCGGGTTGATACGCGGACTCGAATCCGTTTATCTCAGGTGTTCGAGTGGGGAGGCCGTGGTTTATTCCCGGACTTTTTCGTGGCTTCTCGGGTAAATTTGCCGCCAGGGGTTTGCCTAAATCCCGATATTTTTCGGGTTCAACACACATATGAAGATAGTGAGACTAACGAGCTTTTTGTAATAAACAAAGGTCTTGCCAAGCTCCACACGAAGAATTTTCGAAGCAAATCAACCTACCCAGAAAGGCGAAGCATCAATTATGAGGCCGATCATGTAAGTCAAACTATCAACAAGAGCATTACTCTGCCTCCTAACTGCATGCAAATTTATTCCCCAAAGCAAGATCAAATCGTTCGACGATTGAAAACATTCGTCGTTACCTATCAAAGAAAAGAAGAAAAGAAAATTGTCGAAAAGGCAGAAAAACCAATTTTCTTCTACAAAGGGGAGTCAATACCTCAAGCATTTCCAGAAGATGATTTCGGTTGGGAAGATAGACCCAAAAATCATCTTGAGCTGATACAAGAAATGGCCAATATGCCAGAAAATATCAAAGAAATGTGCAAGAAGTAAAACATCCCTCGGGTGCAGAATGCCTCCCGACAGGATTTCTTCAAGCAATTATGGGAACCTCCCCAAGTGCGAGGACAACCTCCCTTCTCCAAGAAAGATACAAGAGGGCTAGGTTATGATATCGAAACCTTCTTCACAGTCAATACTGTTGGGCTATCGCCGGAGACCTACAATGCAGAAAGCAGCCAAGGGTCCTCCAGCTCCAGCTACCAAGAAAATACCACCTTTTCCAAAAAGGAACTATCAAATGAAGAATCTCTAGAAGAATCTGACGAACAAGCTCCAACAACAAATCTCGAAGATATAAATTCATACGAGGTCTTCGTCGCCGATTCCGATGACGAAGAAGACTTCGTGGATTTGCAACCAGCTCCCCAGGAAATCAAAGATGGCGAACAAGCCACTATTGATGAATTAATCGAGCTCAATCTCGGAGATCAAGAAAACCCCCGACCAATCTTCATCAGCGCCCTTCTTGATGAACAAGAAAGGCAATATTATCAAACTCTCCTACTAGACTTCCAAGATTGCTTTGCTTGGAATTACAAAGAAATGCCCGGGCTGGAGCAATCAGTCGCCGAGCATGAATTATCCATACTCCATACAGCCAAGCCTGTCAAACAGCCTCAAAGGTGCATGCGACATGAGCTGAAGCTTAAAGTAAATGCTGAAGTCGACAAACTCTCCGAAGTAGACTTCATCGAGCCATGCATATATCCAATTTGGCTCGCCAATATTGTCCCAGTGAAAAAGAAGAATGGCCAAGTCCGGATCTGTATTGATTACAGGGACTTGAACAAAGCATGTCCCAAAGATGATTTCCCAATTCCAATCACATAAACCATGGTGGACATGACCACCGGCCATGAAGCTTTATCCTTTATGGACGGGTCTTCAGGATGTAATCAGATCCGGATAGCAATCAAAGACAAAGATCACCCCCGCCGGAGCCCGCACGCGCCGCGGCCATCCCCGCCGGGGCCCTGGCGCGCGGGGCCACCTGCGCCGGGCGCCCCGTGCGCAGGGCCACCCCCGCCAGGGGGTTTGCGCTCTAGGCCCGCCAGGACCACCTCCGCTGGCCCGGAAAATCCCTATAAATAGGGGGGTAGAGCCGCGAAGAGGGGAGATCTCTTCTGGAACACAACCTTTGGCGCGCAAGAGAAGAATCGAACGCTCGTTTGTGTTGAAGGGAGAAAGGAAATACTTGTCTCCATGCTCCGTCCGTGTTTGCACGTGCGTCGGGCCCCTTCGTGCTCCGTCCGTGCTTTGCGACGTTCGAGGAAGAAGACACCGCAGGTCAATATATATAAGACCCAATATTTTGTAAATAAGTCCTTCCGTGTTTTAAAATAACACGTGTGAAGGTATGTTGATGTAAAAGCCCAATTGAGGCATAAATACCCCATTGAGGACATATATGTAAATGTCATAAATACAACATATGTGAGGACACTTGTGGAAATTTACTTGTCGTCTAATTTTCTTAAATTTCAGCATAAGGTCGTTTAACAAACATATCGCATCGAAGGTATTCGGGTTTTTACCCGATGTAAATGAAACACTGACTTCGGTCGGTGGGGAACGGTCCAGTACACGATCACCCCAATCGCCTGAAAATACGGACATGCGCGGAAAAAAATATAAAATATTCGAGGACTCTGAGTTTACACCCAATGCACCTCACAAAATAAATTTCTTTGTCTGTTTATTGTAAACAGTCTAGCACGCCCGAAACGCACATCAAATTTAAAGAAGACGTGCATGCGTCCGCATCACGTCGAAAAAAAAAAGGGAGAAAATATTCCGCGTTCCACAACCATGAAACTAACCACTTTCAAATATGCTCCATCTGGGTCACCATCAAGTTTTCTTGATTTTGGCCTTTTTGTTTATTTCATATTTCATGCAATGTCCATTAAAAGAGCCAGACTGGGTGAGGGTGGCTCCAGTCTAGACCTTTAAGTTTTATAGACCTTGCTTCAAGGGGATATCTGCCTCTGGAGTCTGGAGTACTTCCTCTTGTTCTAAAGGCACAAGAATTTTCCTTCCCTTTTTCCCCCTTTTGTGAGTAGGAGGTTATACAAATGCATCGTGTCAGGGCTGGAAGGGGGATCCTCACACGATGCATTTGTATATCATCCTCTCTGAGGAATTGTGAGTCAAGCCCTCAAGATAGAAAGAAATAAGACTCACAATTCACATACAAAATGGAATAGGCAATCCTACACTAAAAATTGTGACTGACAAATTAATCCAACTAACATGCACAGTTCACATCACAAGTATAACATTTCAAAAAATTAACATCAATTTATTTTGCAACAAAAGGTTGAGTTTAATTAAAAAAGCCTTAAGAAAAAGTATGCAAATTGATGGGAGTAGGAGGTTAACTGAAAGCTTCTCTGATTGATGGAACAAGGCCTATGAATTCACATTCATAAAAACAATCTACTAGGACATCCTTGAACAATACTCTTGATTAGACTGTTCATTATCATCATGACTTGATTGTATGTTACAAGGAAATGATAAAAATTAAAATAACATTATATACTGAAGCCAACATAATATATACGGCATTTGCATCCTCACGTGAACTATGAACACTCACCATGCCAGCACTCATCCACACTATATCTATGAAAACCACCGCCAATGTGATCATGAATACCGCCCCTTGCCATGTACTGCAAGGTATAACAAGCCATCTTCACAGCGTTTCTAGCTTCATTTTCGTTCCCATTTTCCATGAGCTTCCATGACTGATAGAGCATCAGATGGATTTCAACAGGTCTAGGGAACTTTGGAGCAGAGCCAAAACCACCAAATTTTGGGTCATAGCTTTTAGAGAGCTAGAAAGAATAATCAAAAACACCATAAGCTAGAGCTCAAACTATACAATAGCTTAGATTTACTACATGTGACTATAGAAGTAACAATAACAAGAGACTCTAATTGTGCATAAGAAATGAATCAATAGTTGCCTAGATTAGGAGAAAACATCTGACAAGAACATAATAGCAATGCAAGTTACATTTACACTAGAAGTACACCTTGCTTCACAAGTAGCAACATTGAAAAATGTCAAACAAACCAATGGTTGATGAAATAACCATAAACTAGTTTCTAATTCCTAATTACATGCTTATAAAAATGAAATTGTGAGCCCGTAATAATGTTAGAGATCATGATTCACTACTTTACAACTCAATCAATATTCAGGAAAAATTAAGCAAGCAAATTCCAAATTAATAATCTTTTTTACATAATTTAGAACCTGATACATGAACTTTCACAGCATAAACTATGTGAGTTTGCTTAGACCACCTTAACTATGGTGGAATATTTCCGGGATGTTAATGAAAAAGACGTACTTCTATTCATTGACAATATCTTTCAATTCATCCAAGCAGGATCAGAAGTATCTGCCTTATTAGAGAGAATGCTTTCTGCAGTGCTGTTGACACCAAAAAAATATCTTCCAAAACATCCCCAAAAATCCAAAAATACTAAATCCCAAAAGGAGGCAAACCTCCATGTGGAGATTCTGCCCATGCAGAGACTCTACTCGAGGCATGTTCATATGTGTATATCTCCATGTGGAGACCATGTGGTTATAAAATTAAAAACCATGTGTTCATGGAGATCATGTGTTCGTGAAATGTTCATATGTGCATACCTCTATGTGGAGGCTCTGCCCGTACAGAGACTCTACTCGAGGCATGTTCATGTGTATATCTCCATATGGAAACCATGTGGTCATAAAGACCATGTGTGTACATGGAGACCATGTGTTCATGAAATATTCATGTGTATATCTCTCGATGTGAAGACCTTGTGGACTTTAGCACATGTGCTTATGGAGTTCCCATTCTCATCAAACAAATACGAGGGACATCAAATGAAAACCCTCATTTATCAAGTACTACAAGTTCTCCATCGACCAAAGCTCTCCTCAAGCAGTGAAAACGAAGAAGAAGGCACTACTGGTGTGGGAACGCAGAAGGATTTTTCACACTCACGTGGCGTCGATGGGTCATGTGGGTGCGTATGTGTATATACATATACATATACATATATACATATATATATGCATGGGCATGCCAGACGGTTTAAGAAAACTGATAAAATTTGATATTTATGAGGTGCATAGGGTCATAGACCCCAAGCCCTCGAACATATATATATATGTATATATATAATATTTCGCACGCGTCCGTTTATCAGGCAATTGGAGTGATCGTGTACTGGACCATTCCCCACCGACCGGAGTCGGTGTTTTATTTACAGCGAGTAAAAACTCGAAGACCTTTGATACGATGAGTTTGTTAAAAGACCTTGCCGAAATTAAGAGATTATAAACGGCGTTTCAGACATCCACAATTGTCCTCAAAATATTTTTTGTCACATTTGTATTTATATCCTCAATGGGGTCTATGTGCCACCATTAAGCGTTACAAAGACAATATCATGCCTTCACACGTGTTATTTCAAAAGACAGAAGGACTTTTTTACAAAAGAAGCAGGGTCAATATATATATAGACCTGCAGTGTCTTCTTTTCACCGACAGTCTTTCAACACCAGAGTGCGGGCAAAGAGCAACCAACGCACGGAGAACAACATGAGAGATACTTCTCTCTCTCTTCTCCCTTTCGCATGCGCTTCCCAACCTTCTTTCTTACTACCAGCTGAGTTTTTCCTCTTCCATAGCCAAAAGTTTTTTTGTGATTTCGATATGCATCTTCGAACTCGTTTATCTCAAGTGTTCGAAGTAAACAAACCCGAGGCTTTTTTTTGTCGTATCTTGACCTCTCGGGATTTTTTGGTCGTATCTTGACCTCCCGGGGCTTTTCGGTCATATCCTGACCTCTCGAGGCTTTTCGGCCATATCCTAACCTCCCGGGGCTTTTCGGTCGTATCTTGACCTCCCGAGGTTCTTCAGCCATATCTCGACATGTTCAAGGGTTCCTGCCGTTATTTGACAGTCCCAAGACTTGGAGTGGCCTACCATAAGCCGAGTCCAGGAGAGCGCACGCCGTTTCATAGAAATGGCGTGGGTCCCACTCCACCGCATAGATGGCAAAGTCAGCCGATCCGGGTCGGAATTAGCCTATTGCGACCCGATTTTAAGGGGGGGGGGGGTGGATCAACTTACCTTAGCTACATCTGACCCCCTCCACTTACCTTAAGTAAATGTTATATTTTTAGTTTCATTTATTTAAGATACTACATGTAAATAAGGAAGTACCCTCTATTTGAATCCAATAAAAATATCAGAAAATCATCTCTCTTACAAATAAAAAGTCAACTCTCCCATCTAAGAAGAAAATTACGATTACGGTGGTTCCATTAAAATAGCGACTTTCTAATCTTTCATAATTTGACATATCTAAAAATTTCATAATTCAAATAAACCCGATAGAACACTAAAAATCTAAAGTCCGGTAAAAAAAGTCAAACATGCATATGACTTCTCCAAGGGAGCCACTCTCCTACTGACAGCACTTAGTATGCTTAAGACATCTCAGGATTTGGTCAAATCTAAGCTATCATCACCTAAACTTATGAGACTTTTCACTTTCTAATTGATTTTTTACCGGACTTTAGATTTTTAGTATTCTATTGGGTTTATTTGAATTATGAAATTTTTATATATGTCAAATTATGAAAGATTAGAAAGTCGCTATTTTGATGGAAGTTGGAACCACTAAAATCGCGATTTTCTTCTTGGATGGGTGTGGAACGCGGAATTATCTTTTTCGAGACTTGTTTTCGCCTCGAAGGCTTTATTTTCGGGCGTGCCAGACTGTTTACAGGAAACAGACAAAGAGATTTATTTCGTGAGGTGCATTGGGTGTAAACCCCGAAGCCCTCGAATATTTCATTTCATTTTTTCCGCGTGTGTCCGTATTTTCAGGGCGATTGGAGTGGTCGTGTACTGGACCGTTCCCCACCGACCGGAGTCGGTGTTTCATTTACATCGAGTAAAAACTCGAACACCTTCGATGCGATATGTTTGTTAAAAGACCTTATGCCGAAATTTAAAGGAAATAGACGGCAAGTAAATTTCCACAAATTTGCTCAAGTGCGTTCGTGGCATTTACATTTACGCCTTTTAATGGGGTGTTTATACCTCCATCGGGCGTTTACAAACATCTCATTTCACTTACGCACACAACGGGGTGTTTGTGCCTTCGTTGGGCGTTTACAAATGTGTCGCATACATTTACATCTACGACAGGGTGCCACCGTCGGATTTGTACATGACATGATGGTTACATTTGTGTCAACGACGGGGTGTTTGTGCCACCGTCAGACTTTTACACATCATAGTACTTGTGTTCACGTCGACGACGAGGTGTTTGTGCCTCCGTCGGGCGTGTACAACATGTCACGATTGCATTCACGTCGACGACGGGGTGTTTGTACCTCCGTCAGACCTTTACACGTTATCATGTTTACATTTCTGTCGACAACGGGGCGCTTATGCCTCCGTCGAACAATACGCCCCAACGTATGCCATTTCGTGACACCGGAGGGCTCATGCAACAACAATACTGGATGTTGGGTCTTATCTGATGACCTGCAGAGTGATCAGCAGGATCTTTCCTCCCAGCGGCACGAACAGGGCAGAGAGGCCCGAAGCACGCACACGGAAAGCGGAGAGAATCCTCGACGCTCGGGGAACTCAAGCGCAAGAGCGAGAGTCTTGGGTGGGTTTTCTTCCCAGGAACGCGCGCCTATTTTGTTTCCTGACTTTCTTGGACATCCCGGCCGTTTTCTGGCTTCATGGGACATTCCTGTCATTTCCTGGCTTTCTCGGACATCCCAACCGTTTTCTGGCCTTATGGAACATTCCTCTCATTTGGTGGCTTTCTCGAACATCCCGGCCGTTTTCTGGCCTTATGGGACATTCCTGTCATTTGGTGACATTTCCCGAGAACTCCCCTCGAGTCCGGCTTCAAGTCACACCCAGGAGAGCGCACGCCACTTCATAGAAGCGACGTGGGTCCTGCTCCACCGGGTTGGACAAGAGGCGCGAACCGTCAGGCTATCTTTGCCATCTTCCGCGCTGTAAGGACGTATCCACGATTTTTCAGGCAGCAGGGTATTTCTGCAATTCTATCCTTCATGGGTATATTTCTGCAATTTTATCCTTCATGGGGATATTTCTACAATTTTATCCTTCACGAGGATATTTCTGCAATTTTATCCTTCATGGGGACATTTCTGCAATTTTATCCTTCATGGGGACATTTCTGTAATTTTCTCAGAAGTAGGGACATTCCTGAAAATTTCTGGATAACAAGAGTATATGTGTACTTTTGACGTACACATACACAAACTTTATATCCCCGGGGGCTTTGTGCAATTTTACGGAAGCTCGGGCCCGTGTACGGGGGCATATGTGCAATTTTACACACATGCACAAATTTTCTCCTCCCTCGGGGGCCTCTGTGTAATTTTACACAAATCGGGTCCCGCACTGGGGTCTTCATACGGAGAACAAACATGTCCCCTCCCTCCAAAAGGAGGGGGACTTCTCCTCAGCCCCGGGACAGTCCGCCCCAAGTTTCGCCAGAGCGGGGGAGAGAGCCCACAGGCGGGGGTCTCCGCGCGAGAGCTTCGCACCTCTGGAAGCCGGGGGTTTCTTCATGCCTCCGCCCCTCTATTTATAGGGGTTTTCGCCAGTGGTTCGGCGGGGGTGAATGGTTCGGCGCGGGTGGAAGCGGCACGGGCGCCAAACCACCATGGGCGCCGGACCAGCAGGTGGGCCCCTCACGGGTGCCCAGGGGCGCCGGACCAGGCGGTCAGGGGCGCCGGACCGGGCGCTGGCCTGGCGTGGGTGTCCCCGCGCTGGCCCGACGCAGGTGGCACCCGCGCGCGGGCCCGACTGGTCCGGCGCGGGTGTCCCCGCGCTGGCCTGGCCCGGGTGGGCACCCGCGCTGGTCTGGCGCGGGTGTCCCAGGGCTGGTCTGGCGCGGGTGGCCCGCGCCTGGTCTGGCATAGGTGGCTTGACCGCCCCACCGCCTGGGCCACCCTAAAAGGTGGACCCAGGGTTGCCTTTTGGCCATTTCCAACTGGGAGAAGCCTTGGAATTTCTGTTTGTCTGTTCTCGGCCGAGCAGTGCACGTGCATGCGTGCGCCCGCGTGCATTTGATGTGCGTCTTCGACCGTTTCACATGCGTTTGTCTCTGTTTTTAGAGACGAGGGATATTTGACCCTTCTGGACACGTGCGCGTCGTGCACGAACTCGGATGCTTCTTCAGACGTTGATTTTGGCCGCCCGGGGTATATGCTCCGTCCTTCGCGAACACTTGAACGTCGCCTTTCGGGTGCACAACCCGAACCGTTCCGACTTGGAATACGATCTCGAGGCCGTTTATCTCAGGTGCTCGAGTGGGGAAGCCCGGGGCTTATTCCTGGACCCTTGTAGCTTTCCGGGCGGATTTGCTGCTGTTGAACCCGAAAAATATCGGGGCTTAAACGAACCCCGGGCGATAAATACGCCCTGGGGGAACCGGGAACAAACCCCCGATCTCCCCCGCTCGGACGTCAGAAACAGACAAGTCCGAGTACTCGCGCCAAACCGGGGTGACCGGGAAGCGAGAAACCCGAAAAGTCTTCGTCGGCGAAGAGCACGTACTCCGGGCGTCACAAAATCCACGTTCGGAGCGGAGTTCGAAGTCGCGCCTGAAGCCGAAGGGTTCCGGGAGACCAAATGCACGTGCCTCCAGAAAACGGGGACAAACACACGTGGGACGGCCGAGGAAGCACAGGCGGTGCACGGATGCACGTGCGCGGCACGGCCGTCAACCAACGAACCAACCACGGGAGGCCCACAGAGCTCTCTCCCAAATCTTCTCCCGGACAGTGCGGAGAAAATGACGGGAGGCCCCACTTATATAGGTGGTGGGCCAAAGGAGGCCCCAAGGGGGGCGCCGGTTAGCCCCCTCGCCAGTGAGGGGGCCGCCGGTTCGGCCCCCCCCCCCCGCGCCTGCACAGGGGGGCGCCGGTTAGCCCCCCTCGCCAGTGAGGGGGCCGCCGGTTCGCCCCCCCGCGCGCCTGAAGGGGGGCCGCCGGTTCGGCCCCCTGGCGCAGGGGGGCCGCCGGCTCGGCCCCGCCAGCAGGGGGGCGCGCCGGTTCGTCCCCCCCGCCAGCAGGGGGGCGCGCCGATTCGGCCCCCTGGCGCAGGGGGGCCGCCGGTTCGGCCCCACCAGCAGGGGGGCGCGCCGGTTCGTCCCCCCCGCCAGCAGGGGGGCGCGCCGATTCGGCCCCCTGGCGCAGGGGGGCCGCCGGTTCGGCCCCACCAGCAGGGGGGCGCGCCGGTTCGGCCCCCCCCCCCCCCCCCCCCCGCCAGCAAAGGGGCGCCGGTTCGGCCCCCGCGCCAGCAGGGAGGGCCGCCGGTCAGGCCCCCTGACTGGCGGCCCCCCTCCGCCAGTCTGCCCCGTCTCCAGCACCCTCGCCGGTTCGCGCCCAACCTCGGCGCTCGCGCTCGCCCTCGACGCTCGTGCCCGCGACACCTCCGCCGGGGAGGGTACCCCGCCGGTATGCCCCCCACGAATCCTATAAATAGGAGGGCATACCCCCATTTGCAACAACGCTTCCAACACGCCAATCGGCCTACAGAAGAGCCATTTGTCTCGCGCTCACAAGCCTGTGCTTAGAGGGTGACCGTGCATGAGCTTAAATAGGCCGCACGTGCTGAGGAGAAGTCCTTGGCGTCCGTTGGTGTTCCGTCCTCAGCGTTCGGGCTGCATTGCGCCACGTCCGCGGGAAGACACCACAGGTTGTCACATGACTCCCAGCATTTGTATTTAAGTCCTCCGCCATCACCGAATGACTGCGTCGAGGCAATGTTGTCCGACAGCGGCACAAACACCCTGTCGTAGACTTAAAAGTACAAATAGTCGGTAAATTCTCGGCGGAGGCACAAACACCCTGCCTCGAGCATCGAGGACCCGACAAGCTTGTAAACGTCCGACGGAGGCACAAACACCTCATCGTGCACGTAAATACAAGCCGCATATCCCGCAAATACCGGGCGGAGGCACAAACACCCTGTCACGGACATTGATGTATTCCCCATACCGTGTAACGTCCGACGGAGGCACAAACACCCTGTCGTCGACGCTCATGTACACGAAATACTTGTAATCGCCCAGTGGAGGTACAAAACCCCACTAAAGGCACCAATGTAAATGTCATGGATATAAATGACATAAGCTTGAATAAAATTGTGGAAATTTACTTGTCATCTGTCTTTTTCTTTAAATTTCGGCATACGGTCTTTTAATAAACATTACTCATTCGAAGGTATTCGAGTGTTATACTCGATGTAAATGAAACATCGACTTCGGTCGGTGGGGAACGGTCCAGTACACGACCACTCCAATCGCCCTGAACGCGAGCGCACGCGGAAAATAAATGAAATGAAATTCGAGGGTATCAGGGTTCGCACCCAATACTCCTCGTAAAATAAATCTTTGTCTGTTTCCCGTAAACAGTCTGGCACGCCCAAAATTCGTCATTTCAGAGAAGAAGTGAGGAATAAAAATAAATAAAATGAGAAAGAAAAATCCGCGTTCCAACAGCTGCCCGAGGCTTGTTTAAACCCCGGTATTTTTTTTGGTTCAACAATGGGAGAGTTGACTTTTTATTTGTAAGAGATATGAATTTTATGATATTTTTATTGTATTCAAATGGGGGGTACTTCCTTATTTACCTGAGGTCCTGAACAACATTTAAGTAAATGTTATATTTGTAGTTTCATTTACTTAAGATATTACATGTAAATAAGATATCATAATTATCGTTGCTCTGTATTGTAATATGAACATATGTGCAACTAGACTATGGATATACCCAAAATGTTCTATAGTTATATGTTTTTTAAGAATTTTCTCTAATTGTTCCTGATTTTTCCCTTCATTTTCACATTTTTTTCTTCATTTTTTAACTTGCCCAATCCAGGATCGGCCAGATACCCATGGAATCGGGCGAATCCTGCAATCCGACCCGACTCAGATTGGGGTCGGCTAGGTCCGATCCGAAACGACTTTGTCATCCATGCTCCATCGGGCCATGCAAACGACATGAGCCAAGCCTCTCAGTCATTTCTTAACTTTTCTAAGCAATTCCTGGTATTTCCGTCATTGATTGACTTTCCCGAATGCTCCTGCCATTTATCGGCTTGCTTGGACTTCTCCGTCATTTGTTGACATTTTCCGAGAACTCCTAATGTGTCCAGCCTTAAGTCACACCTAGGAGAGTGCATGTCGCTTCATAGAAGTGGCGTGGGTTCTGCTCCACCGGATTGGACAGAAGACGTGAACTTCGGACTATTTCTTGCCATTTTCTCTGCCATAGGGACGTATCTGCAATTTTCTGGATAGCAGGGGTATTCTTATACTTTTTCAGAACAACAGGGGTATTCCTGTAATTTTTCAAGATAGCAGGGTTATTCCTGTAATTTTCCATGGGTAAGGCGTATGTGTAATTTGATACACCTGCCCAAACTTTATTTTTTCAGGGGCCTTTGTGTAATTTTTACACAAGCCCCTGCCCAACAAGGGTCTTCATATTTGGGGAACAAACATCCCCCCCCCCCCAAAGGAGGGGGTCTCCAAGGCCGGACCTTCTTTCCTCCCCTTCAAAAAACCTAGAGTCTTTCCAAAGCCCCACAAGTCTGGTTCATTGCATTTGCACGACTCGGTGGAGCGGAATCCACGCCATTTCCCTGAAGCGATGTGCGCTCTCCTGAGTTTGGCTTGACTGGCCACCCCAAGTTTTGGGATTGTCAAGAAATGATAGAAAGCCCTAGACATGCCAAGAAATTGCAGAAATATCAGAGAAAGGTCAATGTTGAACCCTAAAAAGTTTGCAATGGATATCCACAAAGGGGTGTCATAAGCCATTTATATTGATCCAATGGTTACTTAGGTAATATTAAATCCAAGTCCCTTTCAAATTAAAGGAGGGGACTTATTTGATGAAGTCAACACCAAACCCCTTCAATGAAGCACAAGTTTGGGAAGAACAATACTTCAAAGAAAATGAGTTATGAAAGAACTTCGGCAGCACAAGGTCAACAAGACCAAGTTCGAAGGAAATTACAACTCCAAAAACATGTGCAAGGGAAAGCACCTAGCACTTGCAAAGTCCGAATTCAAGCAATACTCCGTCAAGGATCTCCAAGGTCTTCACGGCATCAACACCCCCTGTAAAACACGAGGGTGTATATTTATAGATGCCAAGGGGAAGAAACCCCCATGTAAACCCCCTAACCGATGGGATTGCCCCATCAGTTAAGGAAGAGCCCCTTAACTAATGGGACTGCCCCATCGATTAAGGAAGAAGCCCCTTAACTGATGGGACTGCCCTTAACCGATGGGACTGCCCATCGGTTACCTCTCTCTCATCCATGTAAAGGGGGAAAACCTCTATAAATACCCCACGTAGCCTAAAGGCAAGGGGGGCTCTTTTCTGAAGTTTGAAAGGGGGACTCTTTCTGAAGTTTGAAAGGGGCTTTTCTAAAGTTTGAAATGGAGGGATGACTCTGCTCGTGCTCGGCGTGAAGGTACTTGCCCCGGCAAGTCAAGGTTGTTCCCCCCTCCGACCACAAAATCTCTGTAAACCCTCCGTGTCGAGTTAGTCTCCATAGGGGGATTTTAAATTCCAAATACATGTTTAAATCATGGTTTTGCACGGCGGAGCGAATCGGCTCGATTCGCCCGCATCGGAGCGAATCGACGCCGGCCCGTAAGCGTGATCCGCCTGGATCCGCCGTCCGCCAGAGAATCGACCGGATCCGCCTCGCTCCGGCCCAATTCGCCCGGCCCGACCCGCTCCGCTTCGCCCCGCCCCGTAAGAAACCCCCGATGCCCTGCGAATCGAGACTGTGCAGTCCCGATTCGCAGGAGCCACACCGCAAGAGCCCTTTTCCCCCCTTTTTCCCCCTTTTCTCTCAAGGAAACGCCAGATCCACACTCTAGGAGACCCAAGGAGGCTTCCTAGGTGGATTGGAAGGTGCTTGGAGGTGTTCTTGGGCTTCTCTCATCCCTCTCTTCATCTTTTTCACTGTTTTGAAGGTAAGTCTCATTCTATCTTCCATTTTTTTCTGTTTTTTGTTGATGGATGGGATTCATGGGAGGTATATTCATGGGAGATGATGTTGCAAGTGATTAGTGTTCACTTGCAACCATTTCTCCCTTGAATCTTCCATTTTTTAACATAGATTTACCCATTTTCTCCTATTTTCGAATTTCTGAAAATATTTTTTAAAAAAATCAAAATAATTGAAACATGATATAGCAAGTGTTTAATGTTTAGTTCCACCATTTCTCCTTTGAATCTACATTTCTTCCACAATTTGGCATGTTCTTCCATTTTTTATTTCTGAATTATTTGAATAAACAGAAATTGCAACGAAATTATATTTTTAAAAAATCAAAATTTAGAACCATGATGTTGCAAGTGTTTAGTGTTCACTTGCAACATTCCTCTTGAATCTTGAATTTTCCACATACATTTGCCCATTTTCTTGTAATTTGAATTTCTGAAAATATTTGTTTAAAAAATCAAAATAATTCAAACATGAGGGTGTAAGTGTTTAATGTTCACTTTCCACCATTTCTCTCTTCAATCTTAAAATTTTCCACATAGATTTGCCCTTTTCTTTTAATTTTGAATTTCTGAAAATATTGTTAAAAATTCAAAATAATTCAAACATGATGGTGTAAGTGTTTAATGTTCACTTTCCACCATTTCTCCTTTGAATCTATCTTTCTTACACATACTTTTGGCCATGTTCATCTAATTTTTATTTCTGAATTTATTATAAAAAAATCAGAATATATTTTTTAGATGAAATTTAATGAATACTATTTATGTAGATGGCACCGAAGAAAGCTGCTAGTGAGGACATTGGGTGGCAGCACGGGACTGCAATAGGCAGTAGGCACAATTACAAGTGCAACTACTGCGGCCATACGGGCCAAGGAGGGGGCGTCTCCCGCCTCAAGAAGCACCTTGCAGGTGGGCGGCTTGCAGGGTACCAAGATGTCCAAGGTTGTAAATCCGTGCCTGCTGAAGTGAAGCGGCTCATGATTGAACACTTGAAGGTGTTCGTGCTGAGTCGCAAAGAAAGAAGAAGGCGGACAGGGATGCAGGAGAGGATCATCTCGGGAAGGCAACGAGATGAAGATGACGATGAGGAACCTGATGTGCCTGATGTCCTGAGCAGATAGGGAGCTTTGAGGTTGGGAGTGGTAGTGGTGGCAGTGGTAGTAGAGTTGGGGGTGAGACGCAGTCCCGTCGGTACTCCAATGTGGGTGATTACTTCACTCATATTCCATCCTCAACCAACGTACCAAACCCAGACAGAGAGCAAGGGCAAAGGAAGAGATCCACGGGTGTAACCTTAGAAGAGGTGGATCCGCATTTATATTCTCGGGAGCATGGAAAACAAACCAGAATTGATGATGCATACAACAAGCAAGGGCCTAGATATAAAGTGGGCCGTGCAGTGGCAAAATGGTGGCATCATTCGGGCATTTCATTCAATGCAGCTAATAGCCCGTATTACAAAAGTATGATCCAAAGGTACAACAACAAGGGCTTCATGTGCAACCACCCTCATCAAGAGACTTGGCAGGGAGATATCTAGATGAAGAAGTGCAGGAGATCAAGTCATATATCCAAGGCTTCAAAAAAAAGTGGGAAAAATATGGTTGCACACTCATGTGTGATGGTTGGTCAGGTACGACCAAGAGTAGTCTTATCAACTTCCTTGTGTATTGTGATAGACAGGTGTTCTACCACAAATCTGTTGCATGCATCGAGAGAGTGCACAATTCTGAATATATTCTAAGTTTGATGCGGGAGGTTGTGGATGAGATAGGAGAGCAATATATTGTGCAAGTGGTGACGATAATGGCTCTGCATACAAGAAGGCAGGTGAGGAGTTGATGCTTCTTTATCCTCATCTTTACTGGACTCCTTGTGCAGCACACTGTGTAGATTTGATGTTGAAAGAGATTGGCACATTGCGACCTGTCAGGACGGTGGTGGAGGCTGGGCAGAAAATCACAAGGTACATTATAATCATCATGTTGTGTTGGCGTGGATGAGAGAGTCCACAGGTGGAGAGTTGTTGCGGCCGGCTATCACCCGCTTTGCAACTAATTTCATTGCTTTACAAAGTCTCCTAAAGCATAAAGATGGTCTAAAACGCATGTTTAGGACAGACAGATGGATGCACAGCACTTTTGCAGGGACTTCTGATGGTAAAGAGGTTGAAGGGATCATCTGCAGCGCTAATTTCTGGACCGAGTCTTCAAGCTGGTGCAAATCATTGAACCTCTTTATGAGGTTTTGAGGGTGGTTGATGGGGATAGGAGACCAAGCATAGGTTTGGTTTATGCAAAAATTGAAGCTGCAAAGAAAAAGATCCACGATGTGTCCCTCGTATGCACACTTGGTCTTAGACGTTGTTGAGGATCGGTGGGACCGACAAATGAGTCGGGATCTACATATGGCGGGTGAGAAAATTTTAGTTCAACTGGTACTATATTTTTTTTTAGTACAATCACACTAATTGATTTTATACCATAATTGCAGCTTACTATCTCCATCCTGCTTACCATTATGCGTTCGAGCTATCGTACGAGGATCACTTGATTGCCGCCTTTACACGAGGTTGTTGAAAGACTGTCAAGGAGTCCATAGATGCAGCAGATGCTATTGATCAGGCGAGCATTAATACAAGTACATCATGTTTATGTCAATTAATCAATTGCAGCTTTTTCTAATGGACTTCATTGCGGCAGATGAAGAGCTTTAGAGAAGGGGTAGGGAGTTTTGCAGAGCCATCCGCTATTGCTGGTCGGGACCGCATTGATGCCGGTAATGTGCTTTCCCTTATAATTACATATTAGTAAACTCAACGATTGACTAATGAGTGCAACAATATTTTTTTTACAGCTGATTGGTGGCTCAACTTTGGGCATTCGACACCCATATTGAGGAAAATTGCAGTAAAGATCTTGTCCCAGACCTCCTCCTCAAGTGGGTGTGAGAGAAACTGGAGCACCTTCGCATTGATACACACCAAAGTCCGGAACAGGTTGTCACATAGGTGGTTGGACAATTTGGTGTATGTGCATTATAACATGAGGTTGAGGGTGAAGCATTTAACAGAGGATCCAAAGAGGGGGGAGGTGGAGGATGATCCGGTTGACATTGGGTTTCTACGAGATGATGAAGACCCAATGGTTGCATGGGTTGCACGAGCGACCACAGAGCGGGGAGAGTTCGAGTTAGATGAGGAGGCAGATGATCCGGAAGATCCACCACGGCCAAACACATTTTTAGCTAAGGCTATCGAAGCTGCAGAAGCGGAGGAGGGGGGTGATGGAGATGTAGGAGGGGGCGGCCAACCACATTCTAGTCAATTTCAGGCCGAAGAAGAAGATGAGGTAGATCTTCTTGGAGAATTATCAATGGGGCAAGAGGTGAGACAGTAGTTCTAATTTGTTAAACATGTTCATTCTTTGTTTTGTCATTGTCTGTTGTATAATTTGTGATGTTGGGGACTATTGCAGGTGGTGCAATTGTTGATGATGATGCAGAGTTTGAAAGATTGATGAATTTAGGCCCGTCAGCCCACTCAGAGTTTATGAGAGAAGCACAAGCAATTGTTTCCGCAGAACCAAGAAGGAAGGGATCACATAAGGAACCTGCTGCTCTCTCCCAAGCTGCAAAAGGAAAGGCGGTGGCGACATCCCAACCAAAGAAAGGAAAGGGGAAGGACATAGGTCCAACAGGTGGCCCAGCCAAGGCATTGTCATTACAGAGCCAACCGCCCCAGCACAAAAGAAAAAGAGTTGGTTACCCTGGGGATCCAAGAAAGGGAAAAAATTGGCTGCCCCTTCTGTAGATCCACTTGACATTGCAGATTTAGAAACATTGGATCCAAATGCAGAAGAAACACCTCCAGAGGATTCGCCACGATTACCTAGCAACCGCTCCCATGACTCCATGACAACTGGTTCACCGGGTGGGTCTGTAGGGGGAGGTGATGGAGATGGGGGAGGGGGCGATGGTAATGTTGGAGAAGGGGGAGGGGGCGGGGGTAATGATGGAGATGGGGGAGCATTCACAGCGGAGCAGCATCATGGCGGCCCAGTGAAGTACAATAGAAGGCCAAGGGTTAGGGGAGGTGGTCGTGCAGAAGGTGCAGCAGTGGATAGTGATAGCTATAACACTATGATATCTGATTTTGAAAGAATGAGTACAAACGAGTCTGTGGGATCCTATGGATATGGGGGACATAGTTATCAGCCAGAGTCCGACACAGGCTACTCTAGTGGCTATAGTGGCTATAGTGGGTACGCCACCACAGGCTACCCAGCACTATATTTTCATCCTCCTCCGTTTGTTCATGTTCATGTTCCTATTCCTGTTCCTGTTCAGCAGATTGATGCTTCTGCAGAGGATGTGCAAATGGCGAGTTTGAGGATAGTCCGTCCTGGATGCGAGGTGTGGGACCACTTTGTGAGGGAGTTTCGGAGCAGATACAACACCATGATGACTTGGGATGAGTTCCGTTCATTTGTGTCTCGAACCAAAAGTTATCATCTTATTGGGGAGCTACCCTCAGAGTCGGATGAGTCTGTCCAACCCCAGTGGGGTACATATGATCCATATCAGCAGGGATATTGGGGATACTAGACTCATTGTACTTTGTATTTGGATTTGAATTTCAGGTTTGTACTTTTTAGTTGATATGAGTCTCATTGTATTTTTCAATTGGAATTGAGTTTCATGTTTCACATTTCATGTTTATACTTTGAAGTGTGTTCTCAATTTCCAATACAATTGAATGAAAATGGATGTTTGTGTAGTATTACATGCCATAAATATCATCAGTTATACATGATGTTCTTCACAAGAGGTTGTAAACATAGAAACAGCCAAAAAAATATCAAAACCATGCGAATCTGGCCAAACTGGGGCTTCAGCCATGACTGCCCAACAGTTTCCAGGCGAATCGGGTCGATTCGCCCCGATTCGGGGCGAATCGGAGCGCATCAGGGCGAGCCCGATTCGCCCCGAATCGGCGCACCAGCAAACCATGGTTTATATCTCCACATCGAGTTAGTCTCTGTGGAGATAACATTGTTCGTGTTCATGTGTTCCATTGTTTAAATATTTTCCGTATCGAGTTAGTCTCCATGGATACAAAATATTTAAACATGCTCATGTGCTCCGATGTTTAGATATCTTCCATGTTGAGTTGGTCTCCATGGGCATAAGATATCTAAATATCAAATGTTCTCGTGTTTAAATGTTTCTATGCCGAGTTAGTCTCCATGGATATAAACATTTAAACACATATTTCCCTTATGTCGAGCAACACTTTGTGGGGGTAAATTGTTTGTGTTTATATAAGTATGTCTTTATAAGAAGACTCTGCCCAAGCGGAGGTTCTGCCCTAAAGCATACTCATATGTTCACAAAATATGTGTTCATATGTGAGTATTTTATCGGGAGACTCTGTCCATACGGAGACTCTGCCCCAAAATAAATACAGCAATATGTTCATCAAATATATGTTCGTGTGTGTTTGTGCGGAAATTCTGCCCATGCGCAAGCTCTGCTCAAATACACAACATATTCGAACATCAAAAGAATCCTCGGGTTTACGCCCATTTGTCCCTCAAATTGCATGACTAAACTCATAAATGGAGTCCATACTCTTTCCAGAAAGTCTATTTTCGTCTGTTAAAACTAAAACAATGTATTATTGTTTTCTAGAAAAATATAAACCTCGACTTTACTATCAAGGGTGTTCGGGTTAAAATTGATGTAAATCAACATCAAAGATTTTAATCCGATGTAAATTAACATCGATTCCGGTCGATGGAGAAGGACACGCAACCCTAATCGCCTAATAAATAAAACACGCAAAACAAATAAGTTCAAAACAAAATTGACGCACTTGTCCATTCTTTGAACATAAATTCTTTTCCACATTGCGAGGATTTCAAATTCTATCTATTTGACAGGCTGGCATGCCCCATTAAAGGAAAAAAAATCAATCAAAATCAAATGAAATAGCCCATCAATTTTTCTGCGTTCGACAGTTGGCACGCCCGGTGGGACCCCTACTTACCGTTCCTAGTAAGAGTCGAGGTCTATACACTTTCTTGTGAAAATTCTAATAACGGTATTTTCCTTGAAGGTAAACTCGAACAAAAGCACAAAGTTCAAGCTCTCGTCTACAACGCGTTCAAAGGAGATGGCGGTCACCTATGGACCACTCGTCATCAACAACCACGTCAGGTTCGGCTACCTGGCGACTCCGATCGTATTCGGAGATTTCCCAGCCATTGTCGGATCCCCTTTCTTCTTAAGGGTAGTCTCGGCTCAATAATAGGAGGGTGCTGCTCAGAAGTTGCCCTCCAACAAATCAACAAAAAAGGCTAGCAGGAGTCGCGGGCATGTCAAAGCTCAACTTGCCATTATCAACAAGGGCACCAAAATGCCCTCAAAAGATATTGCTGCCAAAGGGGTTAAACTCTGCCCAACTCAAGTTTGGAATTACTCGGTTCGAGTAATTTCTTCTGAAATTGTAACTGTCCCTTCACAACGGGGGCAATACAAAAATCTCAAAAGCAAGAGGCCATCTGCCGCCACCCCCAGATCCGGCAAATCCATCATAGTCGGAAGCCTATGGGTGCGGCTCGACAAAGGCCAGCCTATCATTCCTCGTGATAGGCATATTCCTACAGTTTCTACCTCGAACCGCTTCTCAATCTTGCGGTGGTTCCGAGGGAAACAAGAAGACTCCAAGGTGGAAGCCGGCATCAATCAAAAGATACAGCGGCCCGCCAAGATTAAGCAAGTTTGGGTTCCCAAAAAGGAGGCCGAGAAAATCAAGAAAGCTCCAATAAATGCATCTGAGGTGGTTGGAAAGAGAAGTGATGCCAAATGCACTTCTCTTCAACATGCTGAATCCAAGCACCTCAACGGACAAAAGAGAAAAGGGGTGTACAGAAAATCAAACTATACCCCTCAAGACCCGGAGAATATTCGAGTAGTCAAAGAAAATTCTTTTCAACATCCAAATCTCGTGTATCGATCTTCGACCGCATAATGCAAATCTCAATCTTCGACAGGCTAGGGGCAACTCCTAAAGTTGATACCCGCTCGTCAAAAAGACAGCAAGTCGCCTAGGCAACAGGAGAGAAACCCAGACTCAAGATCTTTTCATGCTATGCCTCTGGGAAGGACTCCGGCGAACCAGTGGAACAAATCACGAAAGCCAATCCAAATATTCCTATTAAGGCTACTCACAGAAATACTAGACAATTTGCCAGAAGAAACTGCCAGATACCCCCTGGCGGGCAAGCTGGGACGTCTGGTCAAGCTCCTCTTCATGCTGAAATCCAACATGACGGAATTCAAATTCCTTTCTTTGAGGAAGAAATTCCTCAAGACAGGGAAAACAGGCTTCCTATATCAACTACTGTTTCCGTCATTGACTTGCCTACAAAGGAAAATTTTCAGGCAATGTCAGACGATGATAAATATCAATTTATGCAGCAGTGGCAATCTAAAATGGCCACACTTATACATGAAATGAGGCGTCTAGCAACCTCAGGCCTCCAGCAATCCGTGGAGCCCGTCTCTGCTCAAAATCAACAACAAAGCCAACATCCGGATAGGTCTGCCCCGGAAAATCATCCGACGGCTTCTATAAGTGACCCTCTCCCTCAAGTTACGGGTCAGGAAATCATTGATCCGTCCAACATTATATCCCCTCAAACGGGGGCAATGCAAGATATTGTCATACAAAGGCATATGATTGAAAAGATCATTGAAGACAAATTTGCTCAACATGGTGAAGGGATTCGGGTCATGGACTTATACACTATCCCGTATCTTGTACATCATCAACTCAAGAAGCTACCACCTGAGTGCCCTAAAGTCCCAAAACTACAAAAGTTTGACGGACATGGGTCATATTAGGAGCATTTGGCATATTATATAACTGCCATGGGTGATCTTGCCTTCAAGGAGTCTTATCTCCTTCGATATTTTGCAACCTCCTTAACCGGTGTTGCATTTCAATGGTATTCAAAGCTAAAGCCTAATTTGGTTGCCGATTGGGTTAATCTACAAAAGAAATTCATCAACCGTTTCCAAACGACCGAAAGGAAGTCTCTCTTGTCGAGTTATGCTCCCTTAAGCAAAAGAAAGGAGAGTCAGCACTCGACTTCATAAAAAAGTGGAGAGAGTTTAGCATGAAATGCGACAACCCTCCTGCCCAAGAAGATGCAATTACTATTTGCTGAAAAGGCTTGGCGACGGTAATTAATGAGAAACTCCTGGGAGCAAATATCAAGAGTTTCGATCAACTAAATTCCGTCGTGGCGGAAATTGAGATGTTCTTAGCCAAGCAAATGGCTCATACATCTCACAAAGGCAAGCTCCCCAAAGAGCGCAATCCAACAAGACAAGAGGTCAATGTTATTGACTTTTCACCAGACAAAGAAGGGAAAGGAATGGTAATGTCTGCCACTTCAAAGAGGAAGTCAGAAGTAAAGGCGTCAATGCCAACATTGGCAGATCGTATGAAAGCTCCTTATTCTTTCAAAAAGGAGCATAGCAGAAAGCTTTTTGATCTTTGCTTGAGCAACAAATTAATATCACTGCCAGAACCAAAGAAACCGGCAAATGTCAGCAAGATCAACGAGCCCAACTATTGCCCATATCACCGCATGTTGGGGCACACAATTGAAGACTGTTATATCCATGCAAGGTGGTCTGGTCGACCCTCCTCAACCTCACGCTTGGGATCGACCAGAGCAATCAGTCAATGTAATACATGCAGTAGGATCTACTACAAATTCAAATGATCCCGAGCTTGTCCCTCATGTGACCCACCTCAGGATAATTCTGGAGCTCGTTCTCTGCTAAGATCCAGGCGTCGAACAATGTGGAATGTTATTCGGAGAGTCAAAAAGCAACTCCGGCAACTACAACAAGGCCATCATCAAACAACAAGCCATGTCATCGAAGACTGCACGGACTTCAAAGATGACGTGGAAGTTATGATCAGACAAGGGGTAATTGACCTGGGTGACTTTTTGGTCAGCCCTCCACAACCCTATATCTGGCATCCACCGAATGAGCCGATCAACTTTATGTCTCATTCGGTAAATGTCATCAATGCATCTCTACCCTCCGAATTCCCCGAATCAGGGACGGAGGAGTCAATCTCAAGTCAAAGCTTACCCAGGCGATGGTATTCGAGATGGCGCCCTATACACCAGCGTTCCTTCCCTATAGAAAATACTAAGTTAATATTTGGTAATCTCGTGAAGCAAAAGCGAACGACAGTGCATTCTCTGTCACCCTATATCACTAAAAGAGAAATGAGGGATGTATGTTATTGTGAATATCATGCCAAAATCGTACATCCAACCAAAGATTGCCCGGAGGTTCAAGACTGGATTGAGACACTCATCTGAGATAGTGAAATTGACCAGTTTGGACATTCTCTGGTTCAAACGCACCTGGGTGAGGCGTCACAGTAAATATTTGATCAAGACATGGTAAACTTAGTTTACCACCCAGGCAGTCAAAGTGAAGATTTGGATCAATCCGGCATCAAGCAAAATAAAGGCAAGGCCAAGAATAAAACAGCGTAAGCTTGCTATTTGCAACACTCAAGTCAAGCAAGATAGGAAGCTGCGGCGAAGCTGATCTCGCAACAAGCAGAGGAGTTCGTGGATGAATTCTACCAACTCCCACCTGAAGTTGCTCAAGAGGCAATCAATGCAACCTTCGAAACACAAGCCTCAGAGGCCGGTTGGGTCATTGTGGGTCCTCGAAGGTCAACTAGCTCCAAAATATTCAAGAAATTCATGTCAAAAGGCAATTCTAGCAAAAGGAGTGTTTCGAAGCCACTTCTCAAGCAAAAAGCAATTAGTCCAACTAAAGTCTTGCAAATGAAGATACACCCGGATTACCCCGTTCCGGTTTAATCCGGGGCCAGATCAGCCGATCCAAATGATCTTGGCAAATTCGGCCACCAGCCAGTGGCTAGGATACCCCGGATCGGATCGGGCGGCTTAAATCCGAATTGGAGCGATTTTTTTATCTTCGACTTTTATTGGGCCTTGCCATGCACGTCTATTCATGAGAACACAAACTTTCTAGATCTTCATGACATCTATTCAGAACTTAAGGAAAATAGCAGCCTGATGAAAGATATGGAGCACCATCAACAAGCCAAGTCATTTGGAAATTAAAAAATTAAGACATTCAGATAATGACGGATTGCAATCTTATAGGAATAACTCAATGTCAAGACTTGCCTGCTCATAACATCGCGGCAATGAACTATTCAAAAGTTGATCAGATAATTTATGAGAAGTAGCTGATGTTGCTAATGCATCAGAAAGTTGTTCAATTGCAAGTGAGCCTCCTTTTTCAAGCATATCCCTTTTAGTTTCCCATGCCTCCTTCACTTTTCTGAAACAAAATATAAGAGAATGGTGACATGAGGGGAAAAAAACCAAAATCATAAAAGTTGAAAACAAATGTATCAAGTATGAAGTCACCCGCCTGAGAACTGTCTTGAAACCTGGTCGTGCATACTTGTCATCAGGCGGGAAATAAGTTCCACCCATAAAAGGCTTCAGACTAGGAGAAAGGAAGACACTTAAAGGCCAACCACCTCCACCATACATTGCCTGCACATACGTCATGTACACCTGCAGGAACGACACCAAGAAGATGTAGAAGCAGAGCAGATTAGAAGTTTCACATGTTGTATCAGGTGCATTTATCACTATTAAAAAAGATACCAATTACATAGATATCAGATATGACAAATGTGTGCTACTACAAACACAACGATGCCTTGTATCTTGTTGTGTTTCTACATGCCCTTTTAACTGGTTCAAATAACAGTTCCACTGGGCCAGTTATCAGCAGCAGCAGTTACCTTATCAACATCTGGCCGTTCTTCACGATCCACCTGTTATTGTAAGAATCAGAATTCAACATTGGAATAACAGTCATATTGCTCAACAATTAAAAAAGACATATTGTTTGCAAGTACTCTAGAGTCTAGAAGTATCAGATGTTTGTTGAGAAAAAGGAAATCACCTTGATACTAACAAACCAGTTATTTAGAATTTCTGCAACCTCTTCGTTTTCAAATGACTCGACCTCCATCACATGGCACCTAGAAGATAAATAAATGAGAATAAAAAATGATTTATTTTCATGAGATAGATAAAAGTGCAACAGGTTAAGTCGGATTTTTCTGAGTGTATGTTTGTGGGTGCATCATGGAGCATGACCTTAATGTTTATAGATACAAAACATAGTATCAGTATGCTTAACAACGAAAGGATGTACAAGAAACCCAAAATGTACATCAGCTCAAGATTTCAAAGGTTCAGTGGGAAACAATCATTTTGCTTCAAGGAACCCTAAGATCAAGTATTCTGCAACTTAACCATGTTAGTGTTCGCCAATCATACCAAACTGGTTCAAACTGGCTGCATTGGACCAGATCATGGAGTTCCTGATCCATGAGACAGTGTGAACCTTACCAAACCAGTCATCACTGTTACGTGCTAATCAGATGATGTTTTGGGCATTAAGCCAATGAAGTGAATGAATTACCCTTTATGAACAATAAGGGCAATTCACTTTCAATTTCATATCACGACTTATGACTTATGATTATGGAATTCCAACCCAGATCAATCAAGGAATCACTCAACTTGGCCGATCTAAGAGAGTCAAAGAAAATTAATGTTTAAAAAGTAAATAAGTATTTTGATAAGAAAAGGGCATTGTTGGACACGGAAAAATTTTATGTGATTTGATTTGATTTTTATTATGGGGCGTGCCAGCCTGTCAATCAGACAGAATTTGTGATCCGCTCGACGCGGAAAAATTTTATGTCCATGACTCCATGTATTAGACAAGTGCGCCTATTGTTATTTTGTTAACACATTTGTTCCGCGTGTTTTATTTTATCAGACGATTAGGGTTACGTGTACTGGACCCTTTCTCCATCGACCGAAATCAATGTTAATTTACATCGGATTTAATCAGATTAAACCCGAACACCATTGATAGTAAAGTTGAGTTTACATTTTTATAGAAAATAAGAACATGGTGAATTTGTTTTATCGGACAAAATAGACTTTTTGAGGGGCATGAACTCTATTTGTGAGTTTATCATGCACTTTGACGGGATAGATGGGCATGAACCCTGAGAATTCATTTATATTTGAACGAGTTGTGTTTTTTAGCAGAGTTTTTGCATGGGCAGGATTTCCGCACAAAAGACACACACACGAACATTTATATTGATCATATGGTCATATTTCGGGCAGAGTCTCCGTATGGACAGAGACCCCCCATGAAAATACGCACATATGAACATATGTTTTGTGAACATATGAGTATGTCTTGGGCAGAATCCCTGCTTGGGCAGAGTTTCCTTATGAGAACATACACATATGAACACAGACATATTTCACCCTCATGGAATCTCGCTTAACATGAGGGAAATAACATGAACATGTTTAAATGTTTATACCCATGAAGACTTATCCGACATGGAAACATTTGAACATGGGAATATGAAGTTATGAACATAGCGATGTTTAAATATTTTATACCCATGGAGACTAACTCAACATGGAAAATATTTAAACATCGGGACACGAGACATATGATCATGTTTAAATATTTTATATCTATGGAGACTACCTCGACATGGAAAATATTTAAACATTGGAACATATGAACATGCAAGCACATTTACATTTTCATCTCCATGGAAACTCACTCAACATGGAGATTAACATGTATATTTGATTTTTTTTTTTAAACCCCTCATGGAGTCTAACTCAACATGAGGGGGATTTACAAGAGACTTACAGTCGAAGGGGGACGACCTTGGCTTGCCGAGGGCAAGTACCTTCACGTCGAACACGAGCAAGACTTCTTCCAAAAATCTTCCCCAACAAGTCACTTCTTTCGACCTTCTGACCCCCCTTCTCTTTTGTTCCCTATGGGGTATTTATAGGGGTTTCCCCATGTTTACATAGGGGGGAACAGACAGAGGGCCACCCATCCCCTCCGTTAAGGTCTCCCCCTCTTAGTCGAAGAGACCCCCACTCCGGTAGGGTCCACCCAGACATGGATGGCAAAATCGACCGACTCCACTCCGAGTCGGCCGACTCGAAGCGAAATCGCCCATGCCGACCCGACTTGGGGGGGGGTGGGGGGGGGGGGGGGGGGAACACCCACCCCCACGGGACTAGGTTTGCAAAGTCCACTGCACGACTGTTGAACCCCAAAAAGGCATGATAAACATTACCAAAAGAAGTACTCGGGAGCCTGAAGATGTGTGGAGTTCCCACTAAAAAGAATTTCTGAATAGAAGATATGTGGAATGTCCAATAGAAGGACTTCCTGAATTTTTAAGGTGTGGAATATATCCACTAGAAGGAATTTCTGAACTGAAGGAATTTCTGAACTATGAGGGATGCCCAGCTGAAAAGAGCCCATGGATCTATTTATACTGATCCAAGTGGTTAAAACACCTAGAAAGATGTCTTGGAAGCAAAGTGATGCATGCCTTAAAACCAAGGCAATTCACACCTTAAAGACAGAAAATTCAGAAAGCAAAGCATTTGGTTCCTTGAAGACAAGGTAAAAGAAAGAGAAAAGACTTGAAGACAAAGCAACTTATGCCTTGAAGGCAAGGTAAAAGTGGGACTGAAGTCCCCCTCCAAGCCAAGGGAGAAGCCTTATAAATACCATTGGCATTAAGCCCTCCAGAAAAAATCAAAGTTCAGAATAGAATGACACTCCACACAAATTGGTGTACGGAAGAAATCCGGCAGTACGAGGTCCATGAAGACCAAGCATGAAGTACAATACAAGCACAAGAACAAGCCGGCGACAGAAGCTCCGAGGATGCAATGCAGCTCTTCACCGGGCAAAACTCCGAGCAAAGGGGAGCGGGATTTCAACAAACCAGTCCCCCCTAAATGACCCCTTATAGCCTATTTATAGGCCACCTCCCCCCATTTTAAAACAACCTTAGGTGTAAGGGGAATGGGGGGAAGAGAGGGCGGTTGGAGGGGAGGCCCCCCCCTTCAACTTCTGAAACATGAAACCGGTTGGGGGGGTGCCCCCCCAACCGGTTTTATGTAAATCAGGTTGGAGGGGAGGCCCCCTCCAACCTTTTAATATAAAACCGGTTGGGGGGACTCCCCCTCCAACCAGTTTTATATAAAAACAGGTTGGAGGGGACCCCCTCCAACCGGTTTTATAAATAAAAAAAACAGAAAAAACAGGTTGGAGGGGACCCCCCCTCCAACCTGTTTAAAGTAAAACGGTTGGGGGGTGCTCCCCTCCAACCGGTTTTACATGAAAACAGGTTGAGGGGAACCCCCCCAACCTGTTTTATGTAAATCAGGTTGGGGGGTGACCGCACCCCCAACCTGTTTTATATAAAAACAGGTTGGAGGGGGAACCCCCCCAACCGTTTAATATTAAACAGGTTGGGGGGGTGTTCACACCCCCAACCTGTTTAATGTTAAACAGGTTGGGGGTGTCCCCCCAACCGAAATGGGGGTTCTCCCCCCCTCCTTCTCCTGTTTATGCAGGGAGGGGAGGAGAGGCCAGCCCCCTATAAAAGGGGAGGCACCCCCCTTCATCTGAAATGGAGAAAAAAAAACCCCATATGCTGGCGGCCAAGCCCCATAAACCCCCCATGCTGTGAAAAACCAGTCCCCCAAATCCTTGTAAACCAGTCCCCCAAAAATCCCTGCTGGTTGGCAATCCCCCAAGCCTTGTAAACCAGTCCCAAAACCCTTGTAAACCAGTCCCTCCAAGCCTTGTAAGGCCCGGGTTCTGAAATTTTCAGAAATATTGCAAATCTTCTTGTTCTCCGATCTCCTTCATCCAATTCTTTGGTTTGGCGTGAAGGTATGGGTTATTCCTTGTTCAATATGGAGTGAGGAGTGCCCGATAACGTGGAAAAGAGCGGGAGATCGCCATCGTATACGGCTCCGACATCTCCCTCGCGCCACATCCCCACATCGAGCAAGTCTCTGTGGGGATCCAGGGGTTTAAATACCGTCCATATCGAGCAAGTCTCTATGGACATATGGTATTTAACACCCTTTGTTCTCTCTCTCTGGTATATTTATACCCCACATCGAGCAAGTCTCTGTGGGGGATTCAGGGGTTTAAATACTGTCCATATCGAGCAAGTCTCTATGGACATATGGTATTTAAACACCCTTGTTCTCTCTCTCTCGGTATATTTATACCCCACATCGAGCAAGTCTCTGTGGGGGATTCAGGGGTTTAAATACTGTCCATATCGAGCAAGTCTCTATGGACATATGGTATTTAAACACCCTTTGTTCTCTCTCTCTGGTATATTTATACCCCACATCGAGCAAGTCTCTGTGGGGGATTCAGGGGTTTAAATACTGTCCATATCGAGCAAGTCTCTATGGACATATGGTATTTAAACACCCTTTGTTCTCTCTCTCTCGGTATATTTATACCCCACATCGAGCAAGTCTCTGTGGGGGATTCAGGGGTTTAAATACTGCCCATATCGAGCAAGTCTCTATGGACATATGGTATTTAAACACCTTTGTTCTCTCTCTCTCGGTATATTTATACCCCACACCGAGCAAGTCTCTGTGGTTTAAATACCCTTTGAATACGGACGTTTAGATGCCTTGTACTCATATGTATATATTCCGTCAAGGAGACTCTGCTCAAGCAGGGATTCTGCTCGAGAGCATATCTGTATAATCATAAATCCCACGTTTATATGCATATGTTTTCTTGAGGAAACTCTGTCTAAACAGAACTCTCCTCAAATACATACTTATAATTGTGAGTCTATGTTCATACGGATATGAATCCTGAGTTGAACTCTGCCTATGCAGGGGTTCTACCCGAAAACATATCCATATAAGTACAATCATATGTATATATTTCCTTAAGGACACTCCGTCAAGACGGAAATTCCGTCCTAAAATTTACTCAAAGGAACTATACTCTTTTCAAAAAAACAACAACCCTATTTTTCAAACTTGGACTCATTCTGTTCAAAATAAACAAAGCAAAAATGTTGTCTTGAAATTTCTTACAGATGCATATATTCTCGCCCACGCTATGAAATGGTATTCGGGTTGAAACAGGTGTTAATACGACATCTAAAGCTTTTAACTCGATGTAAATGTAACATCGGTTCCGATCGATGGAGACAGGGGTCCAGCACGCCACCCCAATCGCCTGATGATTAAAAGGCACGGAATCAAAGAAGTTCAGATCAAAACACGGCGCACCTCCGTTTCACGGATATATATAAAAAAATTCTTTCTCTGCATTGCGCAGACCCTTACTTCTGCCTGGCAGGCAGGCTGGCACGCCCCGCAACACAAAGTCAAAAAAATGAAATGAAACAACCTCCCCATCAATGATGGGAGAAGGAGAAGAGAGAGAAAAATTCCCGTGTCCACAGCTGGCACGCCCGGTGGGACCCCTTCTCACCATTCATAGCAAAAGGGCGAGATATATGCATCCATCTTCATAAAAATCCTAATACTGATAATTTCCTATGAAGGTACTCTCTGAAGGTACTCTGAAGATACTCCGTGAAGGTCTCGGGAGGCAATCCGGAGATACTTGGCGAAGAAAAGCAAATCCCAAATTGTTGGAGATGGCCGTCACCTATGGACCGCTCGTCGTCAACAACCATGCCAGGTTTGGCTACCTGGCAACTCCATCGTATTCGGAGATTTCCCAGCAGTCGTTGGATCCCCTTACTTCCTAGGGGTGGTTCCGGCTCGTCAAGAGGAGGATGCTGCTCAAAAGCCTCCCTCCAACAAATCAACAAAGAAGACCAGCAGGATCCATGTTAATACTCAAGCTCGTCCTGCTGCCATCAACAAGGGCACCCAAATGCTCTCAAAAACATGCTGCCAAGGGACCAAATCCCACCCAGCTCAAATTCGGACTTTCTCGGTCCAAACAATTTCCTCCCAAATCATAGCTCCCGTCTCCTCACAACGGGGGCAAAACAAAAATCATAAAAGCAAAAGGCCGCCTGCTGCTACCTCAAGATCCGGCAAGTCCATCATGATCGGAGGTCTGCGGGTGCGGATTGATGGAAGCCAACCTGTCATCCCACGTGATAGGTATGTTCCAACAATTCCGACCTCGAATCGCTTCTCAGCTCTGCGATGGTGCCGAGAAGACCAAGAAGTTTTCAAGAAGGAAGTCGGTGTTAAACAAAGCACCCGACATTCACCCAAGCTCAAACAAATCTGGGTTCCCAAAAAGGAGGCTCAGAAGCTCAGAAAGATGCAAGCAAATACATCAACAACGTTCAGCAGAGAAGCAATATCAAACAGGCTTCTCGTCAATATGCTGAACCCAAGTACCATCAAGGACAAAAAAAAAAGGAATATACAAGAGATCAAGTTATACTCCCAAGGCCCGGACAATATCCGGGTGGTCAAAGAAAATCCAACTCAACGACCCAAATACCGCGCATCGGTCTCTCACCGTATACCGCGGATCTCAGTATTTGATAGGCTGGGGGCAATTCCTAATGCCAGTACCCGTCCGTCAAAAAGACGACGTGTTACTTGGGCAGCTGTTATAGTATTCTCATGCTATGCTACTGGGAATGACTCTGGCGAACCAGCTGAACAAATCGCTGAAGCCACCTCAAATAATCCTGCTGAAGCTATCAGGCAATTTGCCAGAAGAAGCCGCCACCCGGCGGACAAGCTGAAGCACCTGGCCAAGTTCTCCCTCGTATTGATATTCAACATGAGGGAATTCAAATCCCCTTCTTCGAAGAAGCAAATATTCAAATTGAAGAAGGTGGGCCTTCAACTTCAAATATCAACCCCGTCATCGACCTGCCGACAAAGGAAAATTTCCAGGCGATGTCGGATGACGACAAATATCAAGTGATGCAGCAATGCCAATCTCAATGGCTGTGCTTCTAAATGAAATGAGGCAACTGGTAACTACAAGCCTCCGCCATTCTGTGGAGCCAGTCTCGGCTCAAAACCAACAAAATCAGCATCCAGATGGGGCTGCCCCAGCAATCATCCGGCAGCTTCTACAAATGGTCTCCTTCCTCAAACTACGGGTCAGATATCATTGATCCGTCCAATATTATGCTCCCTCAAGGTGTTGCCATACAAAGGCATGAGATACTGAAGATTATTCAAGATATGTTCGCTCAGCAGAGCGAAGGTATTCAGGTGGCAGATTTATATTCTGTCCCATATCCAGTACATCATCATTTAAGAAGCTACCAGAAACATGCCCTAAAGTCCCAAAACTACCAAAGTTCAACGGACATGGGTCACCACAAGAACATCTGGCGCATTATATCATTGCTTTGGGCGAGCTCGCCACCGAAGAATCATATCTTCTCAGATATTTTGCAACTTCCTTGACTGGAGTCGCATTTCAATGGTATTCAAAGCTCAAGTCCAACTCAGTTGCTGATTGGGCAGATATGCAAAAACAATTCCTTGACCGTTTCCAAACGTTGAAAGGAAGGTCTCTCTCGCCGAGCTATGTTCCCTCAAACAAGATAAAGGGGAGTCAGCAATTGACTTCATCAAAAGATGGAGAGAGTTTAGCATGAAATGCAACAACCCTCCCACTCAAGAAGATGCAATTCCTATTTGCCGGAAAGGCCTCATACTAACAATCAATGAGAAACTCCTGGGAAGAAATATCAAGAGTTTCGACCAATTAATTCTGCAGTAGCAGAAATTGAGATGTTCCTAGCCGAGCAAATGACTCATACATCTTATAAAGCCAAGCTCCCCAAGAGCGCAAGCAGCCAGCAAAGGAGGTCAATGTTGTTGACTTCTCACCCGATAATGAAGCAAAGGGGGCAGTAATCTCTCCTGTCCCAAAGAAGAAATCAGAAGCTAAAGCTCCAGCGCCATCATTGGCGGAGCGCATGAAGACTCCCTATTCCTTCAAAAAGGAGCATACTAGGAAGCTCTTCGATCTCTGCCTCGATAACCAATTGATATCACTGCCAGAACCAAAGAGGCCGGCAGATGTCAGCAAAGTCAATCAACCTAATTATTGCCCGTATCACCGTATGGTGGGGCATCCAGTTGAAGATTGCTATGTCTTCAAAAATGAGGTTCAGAAAATGATCCAAGGAGGCCTCATATCTATGCAAACCGGTCTAATTGATCCTCCTCAGCCTCACGCTTGGGATCGACCAGGGCAATCTGTCAATGTCATACATATGACAGAACGTGCAACAAATTCAAATCATAATGAGGTAAATCCCCCATGTGATCCTCCTCAAGATAATTCAGGAGCTCATTCTCCACCAAGATCAAGACATGATCCACATAGAATAATGAGGAGAGTCCAAAGGCAAATCCTACGACTCCAACAAAGCCAGCAAGAATTGCGCCAAATTGTGCAAAGCGTGGAAAGGCGTCAGGATACTCCTGCTCAGGTGCCCCGTACTCCACAAATCATCCCTGTGCACGCACAAATACATCCAGAGCCGCCTCCTATGTCGCCATATGCAGACTCAATTGGGTGGCTATCTGAAGGACCTTCAACTCCGGTCGAGTCGGCAAGATTATATTCTTTCCCTCGACACCAAACTTTTCCACTCTTCCGGTTATGCCTTCAATCCGGATTAATGAACTATTCAGCTCCTGCAGAAATATTGGCCAACTATTGCCCATATCATCAAGTGATGGGTCATAGCATTGAAAACTGCACAAGATTTAAAGATGATGTCCAAAGACTAATCGGACAAGGGTTAATTGACCTGGGCGTCCATCAGGTCGATCCTCCACAACCTCATACTCAACAACCACCAAATGGACCAGCTAATCCTGGATCCTACTCGGTGAACGTCATCAATGCATCGTCATCTCCTGGTCTTCCTCAGTCAACATCAGAGGAATGGCCACATCCATATCTATCCAGTCAATGGTATACAAATGCGCGTCCTCTACAACGACGCTCATTTGATGAAAGGAATACCAAGCTCATCTTCGACAATCTCAGAAGACAAGAGCTAGTCCAGGTATTTCCACCAACACCTTATACTTTCACAAGTGAAGAAGAGATGCAGCAATACTGTGAATATCATTCCATGGTCATGCATCCCACCAAGATTGCCCGGAGCTCCATGATCTGATCGAAACTCATATCCGAGAAGGAGAGATTGATCAATATGGGAACTCCTTGGCACCGACAAATGGGATGTCACAACAAACATATGATCCAAGTCCAGAATTCCAAGCTCTATATCCGAAATATGTGAATATTATCATCATCAACTGGGCTATGGACAATATAGAAGCAAAGCTGAAGAAGACCAATTCAAAATGGGTCTTTTTCAATATAGAAATGGGATATCAGAAGAAGCTGCCGCGGAACCAATCTCGGAGCAAGCTGAGGAGTTCGTGGATGATTACCACCAGCTCCCACCTTCAATTATTGAAGAATCAATCAATGCCACCTTCGAGTCACAAGCCCAAGAAGGTGGTTGGATCACTGTGGCTCCTCGAAGATCGAGCAACCACAAGAAACCCAAGAAACCTATAAAGGCAGCTCTAGTAAAAAGAGTGTCCTTAAGCCATGCTCAGAGCAGGAAGTTATAAGTTCACTTGAAGCTCTGCAGATAAAAATAAGAGAAAAATAGAAGAAAAAATGAAAAGAAAAGAGTGAGAAAACAAATGGAGCGTGATGCTGCTGCAGAGGTTCCACAAATACTAACACCTCTTCAAACACTCCAAAAGTTGATCGATGACCTGGAAGAATACACCTCCCAGGCCCTCTGGTAAAGTTACCCTAGATCAATTCATCCCGTGGGAAGATCTGGAGCGAAAAATCCGGCTTCGGGATCTGCTCTATCGACTACAGGTAGAGGCCATGGAAGAAGGGGAACATCATCTCTCAGCACGATTGATGTCTATATATGAAGATCGTGAAATTACTATTAAAGAGCTGGATTCTATGCTCAACTCCCACATCTGCAATATGGTATCCATACCTCCACCTAAGGAGCTGCAAATCTCTTCAAATGATGATGCCAAACAAGCTGAGGATGAACCAACAATGCTGACATATCAACGTCGGCCGACAAATAATTCAAACCGCCGTCGCAAGAAAGGGCAGGATAAAGAGAAAAAATTTGCATCCACTACTCCTAAGAAGCCCGATGTCACAAAGTCAAGCAAAGTTATACTCTTTCATAGGGAGGAACCAAAGCCTCTGCCCGAAGCTGAAATACGGGCAGATTCCTATATCTTCGACCCTTCAGATGAAGAAGAGTTGCTCAATATACCTTCTCATATGAAAGAGAAGAGCCAAAGTCCCTATGCCTCATCAAATGAGCCGGACAACGCTCCTCCCTTTCCAAATGAAAGGCTATTAAATCCGCTCTCTCAGGAGAAATCTTGCAAGTCAAAACAGCCGTCTGAATCCTTGATTGAGGAGTCTCCCTCCTTCAATCGGACCCGCATCAAGGCTGATGACAGAATCCTTCAGCAACTCCAATCGCTCCCCGTCAACATCACTGTCTGGGAGGCGATTGCTTGGAGCAAAGACTTGAGAGAAACTCTCATCAAAATACTCCAAGAACCAGAATATATGAAGCTCATATGGCTGATTTCCAAACTCAAATATATGAAGCACTCGCAGCAAATGTCACATTCACAGATAAAGACATGTTGCTATCTTCTCCATGCCATAATCGCCCTTTATATATGAAAGGGCAAGTCAATGGCATCAATTTGAACCGGATTATGGTCGATCCAGGGGCGTCCATCAACATAATGCCCTACAAAACCTTTCAAGCTCTACATCTTATGCCTTATGTGCAGCAGGTAAAAGATGTGAAAATCACTGGCTTCAACTTAAAATCGGAAGAAGCCGTCGGAAGAGTTACCGTCAACCTATCTCTTGGAGATTTTGCCACCAAGGTAACCTTCTACATTATCAATGCTGATACAACATACAGAGTATTGCTCGGGAGGCCTTGGTTACATGAAAATTGGGTCGTCCCGTCAACACTCCATCAGTGCATCAAATATGCCAGAGAAGGAAAACAATATACAGTCTTTGCTGATCAAGCCCCATTCCGGGAAGATGAATGCAACCTCACTGATGCCCCCTTATATTTTGGAGGACCAACCCTTCAAACCCCTACCCAATCCAAAGGGAAGGGTAAACAAGTCGGATCCCCTGATAAAGATAGTGAGACTGGCGAGCTTTTTGTAATAAACAAGAATCTTGCCGAGCTCCATGCAAAGAATTTCCGAAGTAAAGCAATCTGCTCAGAAAAGCAAAACATCAACCACGAGGCTGATTGTGTGAGCCAAGCATCAGCGGGAGCATTCCTCTACCTCCCAATTGCTTGCAGATCAGCTTCCCAAAGCAGCATCAAAGTGTTCAACGACTGAAAACATTCGTCGTCACTTATCAAAGAAAAGAAGAGGAGGAAAAAGCCAGAAAGGCATCAAAGCCAATCCACTTCTATAAAGGGGAACTGGTACCTCACACATCCCCAACGATGATTTTGATTGGGAAAATGAAACCCAAAATCATCTTGAGCCAATAGAAGAAATGGCAGATATGCCAGAAAGCATCAAAGAAATGTGCAAGAAGCAAAGTATTCCCCAGACACAAAATATCTCTCAGCGGAACTTCTTCAAGCAATTATGGGAGCCTTCACAAGTGCGAGGACAACCTCCATTTCCCAGAAAAGATACAAGAGGACTAGGTTATGAAGCCAAGGTCTTCTTCTCAGTCAATGTTGTCGGGCTACTACCAGATACTGGCAGTGCAAAAAGCAGCCAAGCATCTTCCAATTCCAACTCTCAAGAAGATATTTTCTGTCCCACCAAGGGATCATTAGACGAAGAATCGTCGGAAGAATCTGACGAGCAATCTTCGTCAATAAATTCTGAAGATACAAATCTCTACGAAGTTCTAGTCGCCTACCCTGACGACGAAGAAGACTTCGTAGATCTTCAACCAGCTCCTCAAGAATTGAAGATGGAGACAAGCCACAGTTGATGAATGATTGAGCTCAATCTCGGGGATCAAGAAAACCCCCGGCCAGTCTTCATCAGTGCCCTTCTTGATGAACAAGAAAGGGAATCTTACAAAATCTTCCTTATGGAATTCCAAGATTGTTTTGCTTGGAATTATAAAGAAATGCCCGGGCTGGAGCCATCAGTTGCTGAGCATGAGTTATCTATACTTCATACAGCCAAGCCTGTCAAACAAGTTCAAAGGCGCATGCGATATGAGCTGGAGCTGAAAGTAAATGCTGAAGTCGACAAACTCTCTGAAGTAGACTTCATCGAGCCATGCATATATCCAATCTGGCTCGCCAATATTGTTCCAGTAAAGAAAAAGAATGGTCAAGTCCGCATATGCATCGATTATAGGGACTTAAACAAGGCATGTCCCAAGGATGATTTCCCGGTTCCAATCACAGAAACAATGGTGGACATGACCACCGGCCATGAAGCTCTATCTTTTATGGACGGGTCTTCGGGCTATAATCAAATCCGGATGGCAATCAAAGATAAAGATCATACTGCCTTCAGGTCACCCAAAGGTATTTTCAACTATAAAAGAATGCCCTTTGGCCTGAAAAATGCAGGGGCTACATATCAGAGAGCCATGACAAAGATATTTGATGAAATGATTCATGATATAGTTGAATGTTATGTGGATGACTTAGTCGTCAAAACCAAAAAACGGGAAGACCATTTATCTGATCTTCGCCGTATTTTTGAAAGACTTCGTCAATTTAAATTGAAAATGAACCCCATGAAATGTGCTTTTGGGGTTTCAAGCGGCAAGTTCCTGGGCTTCGTCGTCAAATATCGGGGAATAGAAATAGACCCCGACAAAATCAAGGCAATACAGCAACTGCCATCTCCTCAAAATCTGACCGAGCTAAGGTCGTTTCAAGGAAAATTAGCCTATATCAGGCGATTTATCTCTAATCTCTCAGGAAGGTCCATGCCCTTCGGCAAGCTCATGAAAAAAGATGCCCCTTTCATATGGGATCAAGAATGCCAAGCAGCTTTCGAGCAAATAAAAGAATATCTTCTCACTCCACCGGTATTGGGAGCCCCAATCGCCGGTAAACCTCTTATACTTTATATTGCAGCTATGGATGCTTCATTGGGAGCTCTATTAGCACACATAAATGAAGAAGGCGAGGAGCAACCTCTATATTATCTCAGCAGAAAGCTAATTGGTCCGAACTTCGATATGCTCCAATGGAAAAGGTTTGCCTAGCACTGGTGTTCGCCGCCAAAAATTGAGGCATTATCTGCTGGCTCATGAAGTCAAACTCATCTCCAAGTATGATCCACTCAAATATCTGCTGAGGCAACCCATATTGTCAGGAAGGCTCGCAAAATGGGCTTTGCTCCTCATGGAGTTTGATATCACATACGTCCCACAAAGGGCAATCAAAGGGCAAGGTTTGGCTGAATTCTTGGCTGCACACCCAGTACCGGAAAATTCTCCCTTATCTATAGACCTCCCAGAAGAAGAAACTCTTTCCCCTTCAAATGAAAGAGATAATCAAGTCCAAGAAAATCCAAACTTCCAAGAAGTCATCACAATTGAATTACCCTCTTGGGAATTATATTTCGATGGAGCTTCTCGGACTCTCCACTATACAGATGGTTCTGCCAACCTCTCTACCGGGCGGTATTGTCTTGGTCACTCCCCAAGGAGGAATATTATAAATTCTGTGCTCTCATGAAGCCGCTCACAATAATGAAGCTGAATATGAAGCTCTAATTATTGGGCTCCGGCTGGCTCTCGAAATGGGGGTCAAAAGTATACAAGTTTATGGTGACTCACAGCTGGTCATCCGACAAGTGTTGGGCCAGTATGAAGTCCGAAAAGAACAACTGCTTCCATACTATATCACGGTCATGAAACTCAAAGAACAATTCGACTTCTTCGACATATCTCATGTGCCAAGAAGTGAAAATTCTCAAGCAGATGCTCTTGCTAAATTGGCCTCTGCCATAAAATTGCCTCCCGAAGGAAATTGGACATAATTGTCCGTCATAGAAGACTCATGCCGAGTGTCCTCGACGACGAGTCTAATATTGCAATTGAAGAAGTATATACTGCAGAAGAAGATACAGAAATGGATTTGAAGATTGGCGTGAGCCAATTATCAAAATCAAGAAAGGTTGGCTACCTCCTAATCGAGCTCAGAAAGTTCAGCTTTTACGAAGAGCTGCATCATATCAATTGATAGGAGAACAACTATATAGATTGATCCATGAAAGAAAAGGACCAGTCCTCCTCCGATGTTTATCTCTCAAAGAAGCCAAAATCATGATGAAAGAAGTTCACTCCGGACTATGTGGTGCACACCAAGCAGGAGATAAAATGAAAATCAATATCAAGTTAAAAGGTTTCTACTGGCCTACCATGTATGCAGATTGCATCCAATATGCTCGTACATGTCATCAATGCCAAGCCTTCGGCCTCGTGCCGAGAAAATCCCCAAATATGCTGCATCCTACGGCGCCGACATGGCCCTTCGCAGAATGGGGAATGGATATTGTGGGACCATTCCCACCCTCATCTCAAGGTCACAAATTTATATTGGCTGCCACTGATTATTTTTCTCGATGGGCTGAAGCTATCCCATTAAGGGAGGTAACGGGAGAAGCCGTCGCCAATTTGTCAAGCAAAACATAATATACAGATTTGGTACCCCTCACAGAATCATATCCGATAATGGGTCACAATTCAGAAACAAAACAATATATGCCTTGGCAGCCAATTTCATATTGATTGGAGAACTTCTTCAGTATACAATCCACAAGCAAATGGGTTGGCCGAAGCCTTCAACAAAACTCTCTGCAAGCTGCTCGCCAAAATAGCCGGTAATAAAAAACGGGAATGGGGAGAAAAAGTTCATGAAGCTCTATGGGCTTATCGAACAGTGTACAAAACTCCTACCGGATGCTCGCCTTTCTCCTTGTATATGGAGCTGAGGCAATGATACCCATCGAAATTGAAATGGCATCCTATCGGGTGGCAATTCAAAATGAATTTCAAAGTCAAGATCAAAGTCAGATAGAAAGAAGACTTGAAGAGCTCGCCAACCTAGAAGGGAGGCGACTCGAAGCATATAAATCTCTCCAAGTACCAAGCTAGAATGGCTCGCGCCTTTGACAAAATGGCAAGACCAAGAGCATTCAAGCAAGGAGACCTCGTCATGGTCAAATGCAGAGAAGCAATGGCAGAAAAGTCATGTGGCAAATTGCAGCCCACTTGGCTTGGCCCATACATAGTCACCTTGGCATATGAAGGAGGAGCATATCGACTGGTCGACCACAAAGGTACTGTACCCTTTCCTCCTCTCAACGGAAAGCACCTGAAACTATATCATGCTCCAGAACATGAATTCCCTAGCCAGTCATCAAGACAAAAGCCCAATCACTCAGATAGGCACGAAGCTGAAGAAAAATGAAAGGTATCCTTTTCAAAAAAAAAAAAAAATACTGATATAGATGGGGGCAAAGGAATCAAATCTCCACATATCCATTACACAATCCAAATCCATAAATCCCTCCATTCCTGCCGAAGCATGAAGCCAAAGGCACCCTATGTACAAACCCAAAGAGCAAATGAAAGCCGGAGGGTTATGTTGTATATCCCGCCAAATGAGGTTCCAAGCTACGATGGTGAGCCATATCAAATTCTAATTCAAAACCATAGCCACTAAACCACAAAGGTAGGCTATATTCAAAGAAAACCATAGCCAGCAAACCACAAAGGTAGGCTATATATCAAATCCATAGCCAACAACCACAAAGGTAGGCTACATCAAATCCACTCAAATTCATAGCCAACACCACAATGGTAGGCTATTCAATCCAAATCCCAAACCATAGCCAGCAACCATAAAGGTAGGCTCATCAAATCCATACTCAAATTCATAGCCAACAAACCACAAAGGTAGGCTATGCCAAAATCAAATCCCAAATCCATAGCCAGCAAACCACAAAGGTAGGCTATATCAAATCCATATCAAAGACCATAGCCAGCAAGCCCCAAGGCAGGCCATACTCAAACCCAAATATAAATCCATAAGCCAAAAGCCATCAAGGTAGGCCATATCCAAATCCAAATCACAAAACCATAGCCAACAAACCACAAAGGTAGGCTATGCCAAAATCAAATCCAATCCGTAGCCAGCAAACCACAAAGGTAGGCTATATCAATCCATCCATATCCAAAACTATGGCCAGCAAACCACAAGGTAGGCTATATCAAATCCATATCCAAAACTAGGCCAGCAACCACAAAGGTAGGCTATATCAATCCAAATCCCAACTATAGCCAATAAGCCGTCAAGGCAGGCTATGCATGCAGGGCCATAAACCACAAAGGTAGCCATATCAAATCAATCACAGACCTTAGCCAGCAAACCACAAAGTAGGCTATATCGTATCCAAACCCAATCACAAATTCATAGCTAGCAAACCACAAGGTAGCTACACAACACCAAATCAAAATCCAAACCCATAGCCAGCAAACCACAAAGGTAGGCTAATCAATCCATATCCAAACCATAGCCGATAAGCCATCAAGGCAGGCTATGCATATTAGGCCATATCCAAATCCTATAGCCAACAAACCACAAGGTAGGCTATATCAACCCATATTCGAAATCATACCCTATGCAAATTCAGTCGAACTCAACCATAGCCAGCAAGCCCCAAAGGTAGGCTATTTCAAATCCCAAATCCATGAAAAAAAAAAACCTATCCAATAACTACAATCCCAAAATATGCCATAACCCAAATGCCAGATCAGCCATAAACCATCAAGGTAGACTGAACCAGATACAAACTAAGCCTAAAACCAAAACCCAACTCTAGTCATGGTCAGCAAGCCATCAGGCAGCCATATCAAATCCAAAACTCAAATCTATAGCCACAAACCACCAAGGTAGGCTAACCAAACCAAAACCAAAACCCAGACCAAAACCAAAACCAAAACCAAAAGCAAAACAGGAACTAATCCAGAACCAAATCAAACCCAGACCTTATCCAAATTCAAATCTCATACATCAACCAAATTAAAACCAAAACCAAAATCAAAACCAAACACATCCAAACCCAAATGCCAAAATCCATAACAATACTCAAAAACCAAATCCAAAACCAAAATCAAACCCAAATCCCATATTCGATATCATCAAAACAAGATTCCAGCAAATCCACTCAAGGATCGCCGAATGTCTCAAGTACAGAATTCAAAAAAAGAAAGGGGTTAAAAATAGAGATACCCCGATGGACTTAAGGACACAAACACATTGTGCTCTTAAGGGTAAAAATATCAAAAATCCGGCTGAGTGAAAACCCGAAAGGGCACTTCAGGCAAAAATGGATAACCCCTCAACGTGAAAACCCGCAAAGGGCGCGTTGGAAAAAGCTAAAGGGGGAGTCTTAGTGAAAACCCGAAAGGGCGCTGAAACTGGTAATGCAAAAAAAAAAAAAAAAAAAAAAAAGGGGTTAAAAATAGAGATACCCCGATGGACTTAAGAACGCAACCACATTGTGCTCTTAAGGTAAAAAGATCAAAAAATCCGGCTGAGGTAAAACCCGAAAGGGCACTTCAGGCAAAAATGGATAACCCCTCAACGTGAAAACCCGCAAAGGGCGCGTTGGAAAAAGCTAAAGGGGGCCAGTCTTGTGAAACCCGAAAGGGCGCTAAGATTGGTAATGTGAAAAATAAAGAAAGAAAGCATGAAAGGGGGACTTCACTGTCCTTCATTCAATATTTACAGAATCACAAGTCGCTCTGTAACAAACAAGCAGAGCATAATAGCTACTGAATACAAGAGAAAACAGGGCCAAAATAGAAAGGCCTATGCATAACTACTTCGATCCAAAACGAAGCCAGGAGGGCTTCTTCCTTTTCAGTCGTTCAACCTCTTTGGTCTTGAAAGAAGTGGAGCGACAATGTTCTTCATCATCCTTAATGAGGGCGGCCTCCTCCTCGGAATCTTCGGCGTCGCCCTTACTTCCTGTTCCAGAAGGAGCGTGCCTCCTCAAGTTCGCGCTGCAGACGACAACATTTTCCATCTCTGCGGTGATCTTCAGCTTCCGCGCCTTCCGGCCTTTACGCACTTCATTAATCCGGGAGCCGCGTCTATCAGCATCATTGGCCGATGAACAAAGGTCACCTTCTAAAGTCTGGATCCGCTGGTCATAAGGGGCCCAGACTGCATTACCATGGCGGCGACATACTTCGCCCCAGATATCTCCAACAAATGCCATCCATCTCTCCTGAGAAATGCCTGAGTTGAAGGCTAGCGTGGTCTTTTCCTTCAACACTCGCTTGACAGCATCAATGGGTGGAGGATCTTCTGAATCCACTACTGCTCCGACGCGGTCGACAAGAAAGTTCCAAAGATCTTCGTCCTCAGGGCCCGGGCTTGGCCGAGCTCTAGTGGGCCAATCCACTCCATGCTCAGGTAGGGCCTCAAGTCCTAATGACGGAGACCCACCATCGTCAAAATCTGAAGGTGGCGGGTTGCCTGACAAATAAAAGTACATGCATCAACGAGTGACAATGAAGCTTACAAAGTCTAAAAAAAAATGAAGAGAATGAAAGCTGCTACAACTCACTATATGGGAGATTTCCCACTTCTGTTTCCGCTTCAGGAGCTGGAGGTTGAACAGAACTCGATTCTTCGGCATAAAATTCCTGAAAAGCAGGAGGATAATCAATTGCAGACAGATCTAGGCCTCCTCCGTCTATCGTTGGTATAGATGGTTCGAGGTTGTAGCTCGTTTGTCCAAAAAGTCCATCACTGTCAGCTGTGTCCCCAACTTGGAATGCTGAATATGCCTGTGATGCAAAGAACGGGCTCCCCAGGCCATCCCAAGAAAAGAAAGGTGAACTAGTCGCAGCAATGAAATTCGAATCCATCACTCCCCAAGAAAGGAGCTGATCACAAAAAGATTGACCACCTGAACAAAAGGAAGGAGGGCAGTCAAACATGAAAGAAAAGATACCTGATAAAGATTGTATATGAGCTCAGTAAAGGAAGTTACCTGAAGAAGCTGCTTCCGCGGCCGGATATTCCTCGGCGGGTCCCGGGATATAAGCATCGATAGGCGTAAAAGGATATTGTTCTGCAAAAGCTTTATATTCAGCATAGGCAGAGGCGCTATCGACACATCCCGTTACCGCTGCTTCAGGAATTGGACAGTGGGATGATGGCTCAATAAAGTCAACCTCTGATATCAAATCACCACCTGCTCGAGCTCGGGAAGTACTCCCACGCTCCATTCCATGAGGAAGGAGAGAATCCCTGAGCAGGGGAGTATACTTACCTGGAACAATCAGGTCAACATTTCCTTCATTCTCTTCGTCATCTGAAATAAGTCGGAGGAAAAGAAAAAATGAATGATCAGTGAAAGCCCCAAACAAAAAGGGAGGAGAAGAGTAGAAGCTCACCATCAGGTGAGCAACAAGCCACAGCCTTCCCCTTATCAGCCTTCTTATCTCGAGAAGAAGAGGCTCTTGAACGAACCTCATGGTCTCTATTGCCGCCAATCCTCAGAACAGGGATGGCTGAAGTTTCAGAGCAAATATCAAAAAGAATCATCAAACGGGAGGAGGGAGCTAAGCAAAGGTCAATTCATAAATACCTGTCGACTGGGCAGGAGGTCGTGACACTAGCTCCTTAGAATCAATCTTACAAATATCAGTCACTCTCCCCATGAGGACCCGAACATCATAAAGTGTTGAGGCAGTCTCCAGCAAGGGAATATATTCTAATGGTCCAGCATGGCCAATCATATTGATAAGGTGTTTCTCCCAGCGTACCCAACCTTGATTGCCAGTACACTCCGGGGGCAGCTTCTTTGATAAAGACACATTCGGACGAAATCCACAATCTGATAAAAGGCAACTCCACCAGTCAAAATCTAAGTGGTCATCATTCGGAGCCTTGGTTGAAAATAATTCTACAGGCTCCAGGCATTGCAGTTCACCCCGATAGAAGTTCTTTTCAACGGGTAAAGGACCGTTCTGCATGGCCTCTTCATAGTAGCTGGTATATGAGTCCACCAAACTCTTAAAGTGAGTAGACAAAAATCTCTTATGGATGCAAATTGGGGGAAGGTTGTGCTTCTCAAGCCGAGATGTTTCAGCCTCCTTCAGCTCATGATGAGACACCCGAAAAATATTGCTTTGACCAAACCACCATCGGGCATAAAAGATGTCTGCACGTCCGATAGCCTCAGGATTTGGGAAGCACATGTGGAGCTGACTTCCTCTCGACAAAAGTAATTCCACCAAGCCGCTGCATTTAAATGAAGACGGTGACTTCGGTTAAGGCGAGTCATTAAAGGAAATTCTGCATTCGGTGGGGTCAGCTGATCATAGCCAAAATTTCTGGCAAATCGCGAAGGGTAATAAGGCTCTAATATGAGCGACTGTCCCCCACGATACACCAGCACACCAGGGCGAATGCAACGCAACCAATCTTGATATAAAGAGGGATCGGGACCATCACCGTGAGGTATGTGATACGTTGTCCCACCCGAAGATTCAATACTATATGGTCGTGAACCGCGAGATATATTGTCAAATGGAAGAAGCCCCTGCTCTCCATGCGGAAGAAAAGACAAGCTGGAGCGAGCCTCGACAAGCCCCCTCAGCGCATCCCCAGAAGGTCGGTTCCTAAACAACAAGACCAGTGGAGCCATAGGTCGGGGCAAATCAACAGTTTGACAAAGACCAGGAAGCAAGAGGCCTGCCCAAGCACTCAAGTAATGGGTGGGGAGTAACATCTTCTTATCCCGAGGAGAAGAATGTGAACTCAGGGCCCCCAACCTGTGAAATATATTGGCTAAAGCGGCAGGGGCAATAGCAAGTTGATGCCCCTCCGCAAGAAGACAGGCAGGATAAATCAGCCCAGGTCTGATTCCTTCCTCCTCACCATGAGGGATCACAAAACCAGACAACCAGTACACCAAATATGCAGCAAGGTGTGTACGATCTGGCAGATGCCGTGGGTTCCATCCCTTATTCTTTGGAGCAAATATGTATCGGCCACGAGAAGTCTTCTTCGCTTCCAGCTGGCGATAATGCTCTAAAGGACGGCCTTCAACTGCAAAGCTATCAAAAAAGCAAAAGGGGCCGTTATAGAAATAACGAATCCAGGCATTCTGGCTTACAGTCCTAGTAGCAGGCTTCTCCTTCTCAATCCTCTCGGCACGAGCAAGGTCCCTCCACACCTTCATCAGGAAGCGAAAGCTATAAGGGAATATATATTGCCCGCAGCCGTTGGTACGGAAGCTGTGCAGATCATCCAAGACCACTTCCTCATAAAATGGCCAGATATGGGCAGCCCAGAAATACGATGAAAACTCCATAAATCCAAGGAGGTTTCCCCCTCGGCTGTCCCAAAGGTATTCCAGCGAACGTTAAAACGTTCCACCAGAGCTTGAAGAATCCCCGTATAGCAGGGATAATCAAATAACGCCGCCTCAACGGCTCCATAAATGCCAGGCTCTAAGAAGCTCTCCGTAGTGGTGTAAGATTCCCATCAGCCACTCGGTAGCCCCATAATGAAAAACATGGGAGGGCATTACTGACCATCTCCCATACCAGCTGGGAGTGGTATGATCGATAATCCTATCAAGGAGACAGCGGTTATCATACCCCCCGGTATTATAACGAGAATCGCAAGGCATAAGCAGCAATCCACTGGATTGGTTCATTGCCCTGTGATGCCCCTTTAGACTCCACTTGGCTGGAGAAATCATCCGGGACCATGTGTAACGAGTAAGGTCCCGACTAAATGCCCCCAGATCAGCAGCAGAAGGCAGCCGCTGTGGCATAACAAAGTCCAAAGGAAAGCTAGGATAGAAGACGGGACAAGCCCCAAGGAGACTATCTCGATATGTCAAAATAACAGTCTCCAGGTACCGTCTTTCTGCAATCAAGCGAGGATCATCAGCTTCCATATGGGAAGGGACAAAGTTTTGGATAAATGGAAACAGTCCCCTATCTAGCGGAAAATAGTCTGGATAACACTCTGTCCGCTGATACTGATAAATGCCTTCTGCATGACTGATGAGTGAGGAATCAACCCCATCATCAAGTGAATCAGTCTCAACTTGACCTTCAGCAACAATGTTATAACCACTGCTTAGCAAGGACACATTGTCCTTTGTGACACAAGGTTCTCCCAAAGCCGGCATCATGTCATTCAGCAGGATAACCTTATCACAAGTGCTCTGAGCATGGCGCCCCCGGCTCAAGAACTGCCTTCCGTACGACATGACTAAAGCCTGGAAAAGAATCAAGATATACAGAAATTAGCAAGAAAGAGAAATCACAAGGACGACAAGCCCAGCTAAGCAAAAATCAGCAAGGAAATGTCAGAAAGAGACATTACACAGAACCAAAAAGAAAAATACTACAGATCCTACACAGGTCACATGTCGTCATTTGCAAAATCCGACACATAACCTGTGGGGGGCATTTGTTGAACCCCAAAAAGGCATGATAAACATTTACCAAAAGAAGTACTCGGGAGGCCTGAAGATGTGTGGAGTTCCCACTAAAAAGAATTTCTGAATAGAAGATATGTGGAATGTCCAATAGAAGGACTTCCTGAATTTTTAAGGTGTGTGGAATATCCACTAGAAGGAATTTCTGAACTGAAGGAATTTCTGAACTATGAGGGATGCCCAGCTGAAAAGAGCCCATGGATCTATTTATACTGATCCAAGTGGTTAAAACACCTAGAAAGATGTCTTGGAAGCAAAGTGATGCATGCCTTAAAACCAAGGCAATTCACACCTTAAAGACAGAAAATTCAGAAAGCAAAGCATTTGGTTCCTTGAAGACAAGGTAAAAGAAAGAGAAAAGACTTGAAGACAAAGCAACTTATGCCTTGAAGGCAAGGTAAAAGTGGGACTGAAGTCCCCCTCCAAGCCAAGGGAGAAGCCTTATAAATACCATTGGCATTAAACCCTCCAGAAAAAAAACCAAAGTTCAGAATAGAATGACACTCCACACAAATTGGTGTACGGAAGAAATCCGGCAGTACGAGGTCCATGAAGACCAAGCATGAAGTACAACTACAAGCACAAGAACAAGCCGGCGACAGAAGCTCCGAGGATGCAAGTGCAACTCTTCACCGGGCAAAACTCCGAGCAAAGGGGAGCGGGATTTCAACAAACCAGTCCCCCCTAAATGAGCCCCTTATAGCCTATTTATAGGCAATCCTCCCCCCCATTTTAAAACAACCCTTAGGTGTAAGGGGAATGGGGGGAAGAGAGGGCGGTTGGAGGGGAGCCCCCCCCCCCCCCTTCAACTTCTGAAACATGAAACCGGTTGGGGGGTGCTCCCCCCCAACCGGTTTTATGTAAATCAGGTTGGAGGGGAGGCCCCCTCCAACCTTTTAATATAAAACCGGTTGGGGGGACTCCCCCTCTAACCAGTTTTATATAAAAACAGGTTGGAGGGGACCCCCTCCAACCGGTTTTATAAATAAAAAAAACAGAAAAAGGTTGGAGGGGACCCCCCCTCCAACCTGTTTAAAGTAAAACCGGTTGGGGGGTGCTCCCCTCCAACCGTTTTACATGAAAACAGGTTGAGGGGAACCCCCCCCACCTGTTTTATGTAAATCAGGTTGGGGGGTGACCACACCCCCAACCTGTTTTATATAAAACAGGACCTGTTTTATAAAAACAGGTTGGAGGGGGAACCCCCCCCCCCCAACCGGTTAATATTAAACAGGTTGGGGGGGTGTTCACACCCCCAACCTGTTTAATGTTAAACAGGTTGGGGGTGTCCCCCAACCGAAATGGGGGTTCTCCCCCCCTCCTTCTCCTGTTTATGCAGGGAGGGGAGGAGAGGCCAGCCCCCTATAAAAGGGGAGGCACCCCCCTTCATCTGAAATGGAGAAAAAAACCCCATATGCTGGCCGGCCAAGCCCCATAAACCCCCACATGCTGTGAAAAACCAGTCCCCCAAATCCTTGTAAACCAGTCCCCCGAAAATCCCCGCTGGTTGGCAATCCCCCAAGCCTTGTAAACCAGTCCCAAAACCCTTGTAAACCAGTCCCTCCAAGCCTTGTAAGGCCCGGGTTCTGAAATTTTCAGAAATATTGCAAATCTTCTTGTTCTCCCGATCTCCTTCCATCCAATTCTTTGGTTTGGCGTGAAGGTATTGGTTTATTCCTTGTTCAATATGGAGTGAGGAGTGCCCGATAACGTGGAAAAGAGCGGGAGATCGCCATCGTATACGGCTCCGACATCTCCCTCGCGCCACCCCCACATCGAGCAAGTCTCTGTGGGGATCCAGGGGTTTAAATACCGTCCATATCGAGCAAGTCTCTATGGACATATAGTATTTAAACACCCTTTGTTCTCTCTCTCTCTCTGTATATTTATACCCCACATCGAGCAAGTCTCTGTGGGGGATTCAGGGGTTTAAATACTGTCCATATCGAGCAAGTCTCTATGGACATATGGTATTTAAACACCCTTTGTTCTCTCTCTCTCGATATATTTATACCCCACATCGAGCAAGTCTCTGTGGGGGATTCAGGGGTTTAAATACTGTCCATATCGAGCAAGTCTCTATGGACATATGGTATTTAAACACCCTTTGTTCTCTCTCTCTCGGTATATTTATACCCCACATCGAGCAAGTCTCTGGGGGGATTCAGGGGTTTAAATACTGCCCATATCGAGCAAGTCTCTATGGACATATGGTATTTAAACATCCTTTGTTCTCTCTCTCTCGGTATATTTATACCCCACACCGAGCAAGTCTCTGGGTTAAATACCCTTGAATACGGACGTTTAGATGCCTTGTACTCATATGTATATATTCCGTCAAGGAGACTCTGCTCAAGCAGGGATTCTGCTCGAGAGCATATCTGTATATCATAAATCCCACGTTTATATGCATATGTTTTCTTGAGGAAACTCTCTAAACAGAAACTCTCCTCAAATACATACTCATATAATTGTGAGTCTATGTTCATACGGATATGAATCCTGAGCTGAACTCTGCCTATGCAGGGGTTCTACCCGAAAACATATCCATATAAGTACAATCATATGTATATATTTCCTTAAGGACACTCCTCAAGACGAAATTCCGTCCTAAAATTTACTCAAAGGAAACTCATACTCTTTTCAAAAAAACAACAACCCTATTTTTCAAACTTGGATTCATTCTGTTCAAAATAACAAAGCAAAAATGTTGTCTCGAAATTTCTTACAGATGCATAATTCTCGCCCTACACTATGAAATGGTATTCGGGTTGAAACAGGTGTTAATACGACATCTAAAGCTTTTAACTCGATGTAATGTAACATCGGTTCCGATCGATGGAGACAGGGGTCCAGCACACGCCACCCCAATCGCCTGATGATTAAAAGGCACGGAATCAAAGAAGTTCAGATAAAAACACGGCGCACCCATCTGTTTCACGGATATATAAAAAAAAAAAAAATTCTTTCTCTGCATTACGCAGACCCTTACTTCTGCCTGGCAGGCAGGCTGGCACGCCCCGCAACACAAAGTCAAACAAAAACATGATAAATGAAACGAACCTCCCCATACATGATGGGAGAGGAGAAGAGAGAGGAAAAATTCCCGTGTCCACAACGACTCAGCCCGACTCGGCACGACTCGGCCCGACTCGGGTCAGGATCGGCTGGGGCCGACCCAGCCACCCGACCCGACTTCTCCATCCATGCACCCAGAGGGGCTCCTTCCCCTGATTTCTATAAATATCCCCCCTTCGGGCCTTGCCGGGGAGGGTTTTGATGCCGTGAAGACTCTTTCATTTCTTGGAGACCTCCCGATGAAGAGTTACTTGAATTTGGACTTTGCAAGTACTTGGTGCTTCTTCTTGCAAGTGGTTTCTTGAGTTGTAATCTTCTTCGAACCCTCGGTCTTGTTGACCTCATGCCGTTGAAGACTCTTTAAACTTGTCTTCTTCTTTGAAGCATTGTTCTTCCCAAACTTGTACTTCGTTGAAGAATTTGATGTCGGCTTTCACAAGAAGTCTTATTCTTGACTGGAAAATGACCCGGACCCAATATTACCTTCAGTAACCATTGGATCAATATAAATATCTTCTGACATTCCTTTATGGATATCCATTGTAAATTTTCGGGGTCCAACAGACACCTAAAGGAAGTCAAAGAAAATTCATTTTGAAAAAAGTAAATAAGTATTTCAATAAGAAATGTATATACAGAAATATATAAAAGGCATATTCACAAAGGATATGTTTTAATATATCCTAATGAGATAGGGGTGTATAGGCATTCTCTCTCTAGATTTTTTTAACGAGAGAGAAGCTCTCGATTTTTGTAGGTTTCGTACGGGCAATAGCCCGTTGGGTGGTCACCTACCTAGTCGACGCCTGACCAACAGCCTCCCTCCAACATGCTTTCGATACGGACAAAGAGACCACATCCGGCGCTCTTGCCTGGTGGCCTCGTCAATGCTACTGACTTGGCCCCGGTCATATGCCTCGGTGGTAAAGGGCCCCAACCTTTGCGATCATCTACAGGGTGGAGGTAGAAGATGGGCAAACATTGGAGCCTTTACGATCAAGATGTAGTGGGTTGCAGCAATGTTTGGCTACGAGGATATGGAAGGGCTGGTCTCTATGGAGGTGGTCCAATGGCAGTTGGTGGAGAGCGCCGGAGGGGAATGGGTGGTCTTACAAGCAGCCTACGACTGCTTCCTAGCCCTAGGCAAGGTTGGTCGTTGTTGGCATAAAAATTTGTCAAAACCCCATATCCAGAAATCCCAAGGGCACCCTTTGGGGCAAATGGGGGCCTATTTATAGGCAAAATCCCCAACTCCAAAACCCCAACCGATGGAACCTCCATCGGTTGGAGAGGTAAATACCCCTAACCGATGGGACCTCCATCAGTTGGAGGGGTCTTTACCCCCAACCGATGGACCTTCCATTGGTTAGGGAGGGAAACTCCCCTAACCGATGGAAGTCCCATCGGTTAAGGGGTGGGTCCCATCCCTCTCATCCCACGCAATGTAAAGGGGTTGAAACCCCTATAAAAAGCCATGTAGCCCCCTAGGGGCAAAAGATCTTCCCCCCATCCTCTTTCTGGTTTTTCCAGGAAGATTGGAAGAAAAATCTGAAAAAAGCAAAAGTTTTCTCCCCAAACCCCCTCTTGCTCTCAAGGCTCCCCGCTCGGTGTGAAGGTATCGGTTCTTCCCTAGTCTAGTGAAAAAGCGTCTGATCTTGGCAAGCGTAAAGAAAGGGAGATCATCTCCATACGGCATCGACACCTCCCCCATCCCCCTCCATGCCGAGCTAGTCTCCATGGAGGGCTTCACAAAGAAATCATAATACGGTCCATACCCCCACATCGAGCAAGACTCTGTGGGGGTAATATCCTTCGGGGTTTAAATACCTTCCATATCGAGCGAGACTCTATGGATATACGGTATTTAAATACCCTTGTTCTCGTGCTCTGAATGCCTCCATATTGAGCAAGACTCTATTGGCCCACTTGGTGCTACGGCAGCAAGCTAACCTAGAAGGGGGGGGGGGGGGTGAATAGGTTTTCTGCAATCTGAAAACAGAAACTTAAAACAGAAAATTATCACTTGAAAATTTGGTTAGTTTAGTGTGATAAAGAGTAGCAGTGCGGAAGCAAATAAACAATCACACAATGGACACAAGGAATTTATCCTGGTTCGGCCCTTCCCACATGGAAGTCCTGCGTCCAGTCCCCAAGCAACCTGTTGGGATTTCACTAACCAAGGGTACAGTCCCCCTTAAGGACCCTACAACACCCAGCACCCCAACTGGTTTTCTTCTCTTTCCCAAGCAAGAGGACAGCCCACTTCTATTACAGGTCAAGAAGCCAACCTCCTGGTACAAACCCCAGTGCGGTTCTGCTAGACACAAACCCCTAGCTAGGTTCTACACTGTATACAGTCCTACAGCTGGACAGAAGTCTTTCTTAGAAAAGAAAGATCAGACCGAGAGCTATTACAAGATGAACACTGAGAATTAGCTCACAGTCAAGGACTCTCCCCCAGATTTACAATGAGCTCAGAGAGAGAACGAAGAGAGAAAAGAAAGCTTGAAGGCTTGAATGATTTTGCTTGCTTCTTCTTGGTTCAGGCTCTTTCTCTCTTTCTTTGAGTGTATGTGGCGTTGAGGTTCCTCACTGGTTGTACACTCCTTCAAAGATTTTCAGGAAGGCTCTATCTATTTCTTCAGCCATGCTTCATCTTTTATATGAGAGGCTTTTGAATAGATCCGTTGAAGAGATCTGTTGTAGCTCTTCTAGTCATTGCTGAACCTCTCTTCATTTGTCTTAATCAAACTCTGGTGGTCTTCGAGGTCTGTAAGCATAGAAGAGAGTGTTAGCATGAAAGAGTGTTTATAAGATAACAGTGCATGCTACTGTGTTTCTGCTATCATGTTGAAAATCGTAGTTCATATCTTTTTCTGACAAGACTCTGAAATACGCATGCAGCTTTTTCTGTCAGAAGATATTTGATTTTTCATGAGGCGCCAAAAAGCACTTAAACAAACTATGTTTGAAGTGAATCGTTGTTTAAGTCACTTATCAAATCGTTATACTTATAAGACTTAACAAATCGTTATGAATGGCAGATCGTTGTAAGTCTTAACAAACCGTTATGAAACTTAACAAATCGATGTGAGAAGCAAATCGTTATGGCACTTATCGAATCGTTGTAGAAGGCAAATCGATGTGAGGGCAAATCGTTGCGCTCACTTATCAAATCGTTATGAGTCTTAGCGAATCGTTATAGAAGGCAAATCGATGTGAGGGCAAATCGTTGCGCTCACTTATCAAATCATTATGAGCCTTAGCGAATCGTTATAGAAGGCAAATCGATGTTTTACTTAACGAATCGTTTGTTAGTGAAATCGATGTGGCACTTTGAATAGAAATCGATGTATTTTGAATGAACATCAATTTAGAATTTTAGTGCGCCTTATCAAATCATTATAGCTATCAAATTGATGTGAGACTTATCAATTTGTTATGAGATTGATGCGACACAGATAAAACAAGATATTTACTTTAATTACTTATAAATTTTGTTATCACCAAAATATAAGGAAAAACAGAGAGTGGTTCAACAGACTCTATGGGTATGGGCATTTAGATGCACATGTTCTCCCCGCTCGTCGAGCAAGACTCCGGGATGGGCGAGTGTTTGTGCTCGTATGGGTATGTGTCTTCTAGGAAGACATACTCATGCTCACAACGTTGTGCTTATATGTATATGTTTCTTAAAGGAAACTCTGCCCAAGCGGAGGTTCTACCCGGGAACATATCCATGTAATCACAATTCCGTGCTCATGTGTATATGTTTTCTTAAAGAAACTCTGTCTAAGCAGAGGTTCTGCCCGAAAACATACTCATATGTTCGCAACTTTGTGCTTATATGTATATATTTCCTAAAGGAAACTCTGCCCAAGCGGAAGTTCTGCTGGAGATATATCCATATATTCATAAATATTGTGTTTATATGTATATATTTCCTTAAGAAAACTCTGTCCAAGCGGAGATTCTGCCCAGAAACATATCCATGTATTCACAAAAAGTTGTGTTCATATGCGTATATTTTCTAAAGGGAACTCTGCCTAAACGGAGGTTCTACCGAAAATATATCCATATGTTCATAGAAACATGTTCATATGAATATGTCTTTTAAAGGAAACTCCGCCCAAGCAGGGGTTCTTCCTAAAAAGCATATCCATACGTCCATAAATATATATGTACATATGTGCGTATTTCATGGGGACACCATGTCCATACAGGGACTCTCCCCTAAAATCAATACAATCATATGTCCATCAAATTCATATTCATATATTCGCGCGATAACTCTGCCTATGCGGGAGTGCTGCCCAAATTCACAATATACTCAAATATCAAATAGATTCACGAGTATACACCCGCTTATTTTCTAAACCATATGTTAATTCCTCAACAGGAATTCATCCTCCTTTTCAAAATAAAATTCTAAAGCAAACAACATGTCCAAACGCCAAATAAATTCATGGGTATACACCCACATATCTCCCAAATTATATTTCAAAATCCAAAAGAAATCCATACCCCCTTTTCAAAAATGAAATACCTTTTTTTAAAGGAACAAATCCCTTCTTTCAAATCAAAGTCTATTTTGTCCGATAAAAATAAGGAAAACATTGTATTACAATTTTTTAGAAAATGCATATTCTCTCGACCTTGCTATCAATGGTATTCGGATTAAAATTGATGTAAAAATAACATCAAGGACTTTTAACTCGATGTAAACAAAACATCGATTCCGATCGATGGAGACAAAGGTCTAACACACGCTACCCTAATCGTCTGATGAATAAAAATCGTAAAACCCATAAAGTTAAAATTAAAAGTGGCGCACTTGTCCATTCCATAGACATCAAATTTTCCTTCCGCATTGCGCGGATTTTAAACTTCTGTCTATTAGACAGGCTGGCACGCCCCGCAAGGCAAAAGAAAGAAATAAAAATCAAATCAAACTCAAATATCCTCCAAAAATAACTAAAGCGAAAATATTTCCGCGTACCACAGTCGTGTCATTGCAGATCAAAGCAGCACGATCGGCACAATACAATGAACAGTACCATTTTTATTTATTTTTTATTTTTTTAATGTATATTTATATATTTTACTATTTCTTATCACCTCAACTGAATGGAATGGTGTTTATATAGTTATTTAATGTGAATGAGATACTTATACAACCTTAAGTCATGCAATTATTTATTGTTTATCACCTCAATAGCTTAATGTGTTGTTTATATGTTTATTGCATATGTCAAACATTATTAAACATCAAATTTGAATTAAAATTACTTATAAAACTAGATTACACACAAAAATTTAAAAAAAAAAAAAAGGTGTTGTGGCCCTCATACCATACCGGTCAAGTACGGTACATATCGTGCCAGCAGAAACTCGGCATGATCGAGTCCCACTGTACGGTCAACCTTAGCCCTGAGCCACTCTAAGAAAGGAGTTCAAAGGGCCATAGAGAATGGGTTCTTGTAGGTAGGGGGATGTTTGTCCTTCAGTTACAAAAGTAGGACCTCCATTAAGGAACCTTTCCTAACTTGGGTAGCAGGAGGATCAAGGTTGTCTTGAAGGTGTCATCCTTTGCTACGAGGAAGGAGTCCAATACATAGTCAAGGAGTTCAAAAGCCTAGAGAGGGGAAGTTTGGGGTTTATAGAGTTGAGATCTAGGACAGCAGTCATGGCTACCATCCAGGTTTCTAGTCCGACAGTCCTGTCTGGTGCTATTACGATGGAACTGGCCAGGAAAGTATTCGTTGTTTGCACATGGCTAGCCCCTAAGGCGTCACTGCAACCAGACGGAGGAAGACGATGTCGGGTACGGATCATGGCGGGGGTTTTGATTCGTGCGACTGACCGGCCTGGTCTGACCAGTTCGACGGCTCTTCGACACAACCACAGGGCGGGTCGAAGACCATCTCATAGACCCAACTGAGCATGTTGTATTAGGAAGCCCAAACAGTACCATCCCCCTTACCCAGCTCACCCCACTTCGCCTCAACAGCCTGCACCGGTGCTTTTAAGGGCTAGCTCGACTTCCCCGTCAGACGGTGTCCAACCTCTAGTGCTCGAAGGTTCGTTACGAAGTGGTGCTTGTATTAGGGAGAGCCCTGGCAACCTTTAGGAGGAGGTCCAAAGGAGGAAAGGGAAAGAAATGGATGTCGAAGAAGTCCTTGTTGTCGGTAAGAGACAACAAGGGCCCATCAGCCCTCCTCAGTTGGGCTATGGCCTCTGCCTCCTCACTGTCGATGTGCCGCAGGACCTCCCAATCTCTAGGTTCTCCCAATGGGGGGTGTCAAGGGCTCGTGGACTTGGAACCGTTACTGTGCTAGGTTGGGTTTTAGACCTTGGTGCCTCCTTCAAGGAAGGCGATGAGCTTTATTCTCCTCTCCTTCTTCCCCCCTGTAGGTCTTGACAGGGATCCTCTCCTCCAGCTTTGAGGGAGCCATAGGAGGGGTGGAACCCTCCTCAATCTCGGACAATTCAGGCCTATTCTCCGATGAGCTCTCTTCGATAAGGGACTAGTCTGCAGCTTTGTCCAAGGCTTAGGAAGGTGAATCTGTGGTCATGGCCATGGATCCGGCGCTCGAGGGGTGCTTTAGCTGCCGGGTGACAAAACTAAAGGTGGAGGAGAGCATGCGCTACAAAAGAGGGAAGAGAGATGTGGAAGAGATAGATTGGGGGTTGAGGAGGTAAGTGAGTGTCGGACACGGGAAAATTTCATTTGGTTGATTTTATTGGGGTTTGAGTTTGATTTGATTTTTATTTATTTATTTTGCCTAGTGGGACATGTCAGCCTGTCTAACAGACAAAGTTTGAGATCCGCGCAATGCGGAGGGAAAATTTATGTTCAAGGAATGGACAAGTGCGTTGTTGACACGGGAAAAATTTTTCATCAATCATCGATTTTATTCGTTCATTTCATTTCATTCATTCGGGTATTCATTTATTTCTCATGCTTTGATTTTTGTATTGCGGGGCGTGTCAGCCTGTCTTAGCAGACAGAAGAAAAGAATCCGTTCGATGCGGAGAAAGAATTTTTTGGGGTGTCCGTGGAACGGACAGGTATGGTGTCCGTGAAACGGACGGGTATGGTGTCCGTGAAACAGACGGGTGCGCCGTTTTCTTTTTAATCTGAACTTCTTGAGTCCTGTGTCTATACTCATCAGGCAATCAGGGTAGCATGTGCTGGACCTCTGTCTCCATCGATCGGAATCGATGTTACATTTACATCAAGTTAAAAGCTCTTGGTATTATTTAACACTAGTTTTAACCCGAATACCATTCATAGCAAGGATGAGAAAATGTGCACTTTTAAAAAATTCTGGTCATGATATTTTCCCCTTTTTATTCCGAACAAAACGGACTTTGACTTGGAAGAAAAAGGATTTGTTCCTTTGAAATATCTTGGCTTAAGTATTTCACTTTGAAATGATATGACTCCCCTTTTTGTGGTTCAAAATATGATTTTTTAAGAAAGGGAATGGGTATATACCCGTAAATCCATTTGAGGCTTCTCTTCTCTTCTTTTTTTTTCTTTGACAAAGGAGTATTTTGGTTGGTTGGAAATTTTATTTGGAAAACATGAGGATTTATTATTATGAACGGGAATATACCCGCAAATTTATTCTCAGCTCAGGACGTATTGTGAATTGGAGTAACACTTCCATATTAGAAGGATTACTGTGCCAATTTGTAATATGAGGTTCTTCACAATATTTTTAGGCGGAGTCCCTGTTGAGGCGGGATTTCTTCTCTCCTCCTTTTTGCTCGTATGAAAATGATCTTGGAGAACATATGGATATATCTCCATGAAGGTTTTTGTCAAAATGAGGTTTCTTTCCTAAAACTGTCCATACGGGTATAATTCCTTTTGTGGGCATTCGTATATATTTCTGCTCGAATTTCTGCTTGAGCAGAGTCCTTGTCCCTTTTTTTTGAAATGTATAGATATAACACAATATTCATGGGTATGTGGATGTATTTCCGGCAGAGTCTCTGCTTAGGCAAAGTATCCTCATGGAGACGTATTCATATGAACATGTGGTTATATAAACATGTGTGGTTATATAAACATGCCCTCGAGAGAACCTTTGCTTAAAGGAATTTCACCTAAGGGACAGGGACATATGTGTATATAAACACAAATTTGCAGCTTATGAATATATTCTCGAGCGGCCTCTCTGTTTGAGCAGAGTACCCGGTAGAAGGTGCCTCTGCTTGGGCAAAGTCCCTTTTGAGAAATGTATGCATATGAATGCAAATTTGTAATCATATGAATATGTCTTGAGGCAGAATCCCTGGGAAATTCCCCTAAGGAACATACATGTGTATAAACACAAATTTGCAATTTATGAACATATTCTCGAACGGCATCTCTGTTTGAGCAGAGTACCCGGTAGAAGGTGCCTCTGCGTGGGCAGAGTCCATTTGGAGAAATATATGCATATGAATGCAAATTTGTGATCATATAAATATGTCCTTGAGCAAAATCTCTACTTGGGCAGAATCTCCTCTAAGAAACATATAAATATAAACACGAATTCATGATTATACGAAAATGAACTTAGAGGGAACTTTTACCTAGGCAGAGTTCTCCCTAAGAAACATACATGTATAGGCATAAATTTGCAATTCTATGGATATATTCTTAGGCAGAGTCTCCGCTTGGGCAAAGTTTCCTCTAAGAAACATATACATAAGAACACAATTTGTGAATATACGAATATGTTCTCGGGCAGAGTCTCCGCTTGGGCAGAATTTCCTCTAAGAAACATATACATATAAACACGAGTTTGTAGTTATATGGATATGTTCTTGAGAAGAGATTTCGCTTGGGCGGGGTCCTTCACAAGGAACATATATGTATAAATACAAATTTGCAATTTTATGTATATGTCTCGGGCAGAATCTCCGCTTGGGCAGAGTTTCCACTAAGAAACATATACATAAGAACACAAATTTGTGAATATACGAATATGTTCTTGAGCAGAACCTCCGCTTGGGCAGAGTCTCCTCTAAGAAACATAGACATATAAGCACAAAATCCACCATCCCAGAGTCTTGCTCGATGGGCGGGGAGAACATATGCATCTAAATGCACATACCCATAGAGTCTTGCTCAATATGGAGGCATTTAGAGCACGAGAACAAGGGTATTTAAATACCGTGTATCCATAGAGTCTTGCTCGATATGGATGGTATTTAAACCCCGAAGAATATCTCCCCCACAGAGTCTTGCTCGATGTGGGGGGATGAAGGGGGATAGAAGGGATGTCGATGACGTTTGGAGCCGATTCTCCTCTCCGCGCCTTGCTATCGGGCCAAAGAAGGGCCAATACCTTCGCGCCAAGCAGGGAGATTAAAGGAACAAATGAGAGAGGGAAGGAGAGAATGCTCTTTCTATTCCTTTGGATTTTTTTTTTTTGACAGGGCTCCGCCGGGACCATCGGGAGCCTCTCTTCATGAAGGGAATAGGGGGCCTTTTATAGGGGAGGCCCCCCTTTACATCGCATGGAGGGGAGAGCCCCAACCGATGGTGACATGGGCTTATGTCACCATCGGTTGGGGGCTAACCGATGGTGACATCCTATGATGTCACCATCGGTTAGCAAGGGCCAACCGATGGTGACATCACCTATAATGTCACCATCGGTTGGCCTTTGCCAACCGATGGTGACATATGCATGATGTCACCATCAGTTAGCATTCTAACCGATGGTGACACATGCTTGTGTCATCATGATGTCAGGGAAAAATTCTCTTTTCTTTTTTCTTTTTATGTCAACAAATGCCCCCCACGGGATGTGCGCCGAAGCCGATGGCGAAGGAGGACGTCCCCTGCATTCTTCGAGCTTTGCTTCTGGTCTTCAGGACTTGATAAGGAACTTGAATCGAAAACTTGTAGCCGCAGTTGACGCGCTTCAGTACTTGCACTGTGAAGCCAGCAACCTCAGGCAACGATCGACTTTGTCATACCTCTTGTGCCGAGCCATCAACTCCACTTCTTTGGATTTACTCAGAACTGGTTTTGACCTTCTTTACCTGGGTCTTGTCTTTCTGACTTCACCTCAGGTATGAATTTGATATTTCTTTCACGAGATTCGCCTTCTTGGCAGTATTTGGATCAGATTTGACATCTTTCTCTTGAATCTTGTCTTCTTAGCTTTATCTAAGATTTGACGCAGAATTCTGCTGCTGTGGCTTACCTAGTTGGCTTCGCGCAACAACTATAACCCCTTTTCTCCGAGGAGATATGTGGAGTGTCTATCTTTCTTCTCCTTCTGCTTCATTTTTTTTTCTCATATCTGTCATGGATTTCGAACCATTCCTGCTCCGAAAGTTGTTGGAGGTAGGAATGGTGAAGCTCACTTGGATGTTCCCTCCTCTTATAGGCTCGAGAGAGCTGGAAAAGGAGGGTGGCGGATTCCACCCCATCTGGTGGTGACTTTCTTTTCTTTTCTTCTCTCATCATTGTCATTCATGATCTTTTCTTCTTGATTTATCACTTTTCTTTTCCTCCCCCCCTTTTTTTTGTGAATTCTTCTGCCTCAGGATAAGACAGATGAGGAGAAGCACCGGTTCGATTGCTTCGGGCGGCCATGCTTCTTTGCCTGGAGATTCTCATCTCCTTTGTGGAGTGGAGCGTGAGAGTTCCTCACGGACAGCTGCTGACTTTATAATGAACCATCATTCGACTGTCTGTTTCTTAAGATAGCCGTGATGGATGACGGTGCCTCTGCATTTGCTGAGTTGGGAGTCTCGACGGGACAGTATTCTTTTGCTCTTGTCGAGGCTCATATCCCAATGCCTGTCGAGGAATATTCTGCCATAGAATTAACTCCTGCAAATGACTTTCTTTACTGAGCTCATATACAGTCTTTAAAGACCACTTTCCTTTCTTGTGCTTAGGTGACCAGGTCTTCTGTGATCAACTCTTTCCTGGGAGATGATGGATTCATATTCTGTATCTGTGGCCAATCCTCCCTTTCCACTTTGGGGAAATGCAGGGAGCCCATTTTTGGAGTCTCAAACTTATTCTGCCTTTCAAGTAGGAGATGCTGCGAGTGACGGTGGGGTTGAGCATGGTTGCCGAGAAGGAGAAGATCGTCGGGTTGGAACGCGAGCTCGATGAAGAGAGGTCTTCTTTGAATCAGGAGGCCAGGGATGAGGCCAAAGATTCTGAAGAAGAAGCTGCCTATGTAAGAAACGGAAGGAACCTCCACCAGTTGACAGCCTCCAAAGCCAAGGAATTTGAACGGCTGAAGAGGAAAAAGCCCTCCTGCCTTTGCTTTATAGTATGACATTTACATGCCGAGCTCATTGTCTTGCCCCTTTTTTTTTCTTTTTTTCTTTTTGATCTTCATGTAGCAATCGTCACTCTTTGTATGTTTGTACAAAGAGTGACTTGTGACTTTGTAAATACAAGGTGAAGGACAATGAAGGTCCTCCTTTTCATTTTCCTCCTCCCTTTTTTTTTCTTTTCTTTTTCTTTCTCCTTTTTTTCTTCTTTTCTCTTTTTTTTCACATTACCAATCCCAGTACCCTCTCAGGTTTTCACTAAGACTGGCCCCCTTTAGCTTTTTCCAACATGCCCTTTCGGGTTTTCACGTTGAGGGGTTACCCATTTTTGCCTGAAGCGCCCTTTCGGGTTTTCACCTCAGCCGGATTTTTTTGATCTTTTTACCCTTAAGCATACAATGAATCGTATACTTAAGTCCATCTAGGTATCTCTATTTTCAACCCCCTTTTTTCTCTCTTTCTTTCTTTTTGACTTAACTGTTGAGGACTCGACTGACTTGGATAGTTGAATGGCTAAGGGTTTGGTTGTGGCGTGAGTGGTGGATTCGGATGTGGTTTGAGATTTGAATTTGGCCAATGATTGGAAATTCGGATTTGAAATTTGGATCTGGATGTGGATTTGGGTTTGAACATGAGCATGTTGGCTTACCTTTGTGGTATTTTGAATCCGAGTTTGGATATGGATACGAGATTTTGGGTATGATTTAACTTTGGACTTGGTTTTGGATAGGCTCTGGAATGGTGTTTATTGTTTGGCTTTGAAATTTGAATTTCGCCCCTCCTTGATGGCTTAGTGCCGGGATAAGGGATTTGCACTTGGATTTGAACGGCTGGAGAGGAAGAAGCCTTCCTGCCTTTGTTTCACAGCATAACATTTGTATATTGGGCTTGTTGCCTTGATCTCCTTTCTATTTTACATGTGGTATCTGTCACCCTCTGTAAGTTTGTAATGTGGTGACTTGTAACTTTGTGGATGTATGAATGAAGGACTGAGAAATCCTCCTTTTCATTTTTCTTTTCTTTTCTTTTTTTTTGTCACATTACCAGCCTTAGCGCCCTTTCGGGTTTTCACCAAGACTGGCCCCCTTTAGCTTTTTCCAACGCGCCGTTTCGGGTTTTCACGTTGAGGGGTTACCCATTTTTGCCTGAAGCGCCCTTTCAGGTTTTCACCTCAGTTGGATTTTTTGATCTTTTTACCCTCAAGCATACAGTGAGCCATATACTTAAGTCCATCGGGGTATCTCTATTTTTTAACCCCTTTTCTTTCTTTCTTCTTTTTTTTGACCTGACTGGTGAGTACTCGACTGGTTTGGGTAGTTGAATGGATGAGGGTTTAATTATGGAATGGGTGGTGGTCTGGTTGTGGAATGGGTGGTGGTGGATTTAGGTTTGAGCGTGAGTATGTTGGCTTACCTTTGTGGTATTTTGAATTTGAATTTGGATATGGGTATGAGATTTGAGTTTGTTTTGGCTTCAAGTTTTTAGTTTTGGGTATTGGTATGGACTTTGGCACGGAGTTTAGGTTTGGATTGGGGTTTTAGGTTTGATTTTCGCCCATCCTTGATGGCTTAGGGCAGAGATAAGGGATTTGCATTTGGATTTGTATTAGAGTTGAGATTGGGTTTGTTTTTGGATTTGGATATGGACATGTCAGTTTATCTTTGTGGTATTCTGGATGGGATAATGAGATTTTGATTTTGCTTTTGGATTTTGGATGTAGGATTTAGGTTGATTTGGCTCTGGATTTGGTTTTGGTTTTGATTTTGGTTTTAGTTTTGATTTTGGTTTTGGTTTTGGTTTTGATTTTGGTTTTGGTTTTGATTTTGGTTTTGGTTTTGGTTTTGATTTTGATTTTGGTTTGGTTTTGGTTTTGATTTTGGTTTTGGTTTTGGTTTTGGTTTTGATTTTCATTTTGATTTTGGTTTTGGTTTTAATTTAGCCTACCTTGGTGGCTTATGGCTAAGATATGGAATTTCGGGCTTCTATTTGGTTCAGCCTACTTGATGATTTGTGGCTATATTTGGTATTCTGGGTTTGATTTATTTTGGCATTATAGTTTGGTGCATGTGGTTTTGGATCAAATTTGGATATGACCTGACTGGTGGCTTGCTGACTATGAATTTGGGATTGTATTTGAATATGAGTTGCCTTGATGGCCTTAGGATATGAACTTGATGTCACCTACCATGGTGGTTTGCTGGTGGGACTTTGGGTTTTGAATTGGCTTTGGATATGACTTAATGGCTGGCATGATATAGCCTACCCTTGTGGTTTGCTGGCTATGATTTTGGATTGGATTTGGTATAGCCTGCCTTGATGGTTTTTGGCTATGGATTGGAATTTAGATTTGATATAGCCTACCTTTGTGGTTTGTTGGCTATGATTTTGGATTGGATTTAGTATAGCCTGCCTTGATGGCTTTTGGCTATGGATTGGATTTAGATTTGATATAGCCTACCTTTGTGGTTTGCTGGCTATATTTTGGGATTGAATTTCAGATATAGCCTGCCTTGGTGGCTTGCTAGCTATATTTTGGATTGAATTTTAGATATGGCTGCCTTGGTGGCTTGCTGGCTATATTTGGATTGAATTTTGGATATGGCCTGCCTTGGTGGCTTGCTGGTTATATTTGGATTGAATTTTGGATATGGCCTGCCTGGTGGCTTGCTGGCTATATTTGGATTGAATTTTGGATATAGCCTGCCTTGGTGGCTTGCTGGCTATATTTGGATTGAATTTTGGATATGGCCTGCCTTGGTGGCTTGTTGGCTATATTTGGATTGAATTTTGGATATGGCCTGCCTTGGTGGCTTGCTGGCTATATTTGAATTGAATTTTGGATATGGCCTGCCTTGGTGGCTTGCTGGCTATATTTGGATTGAATTTTGGATATAGCCTGCCTTGTGGCTTGCTGGCTATGACTTGAATTTGGATTTCTGATTTGGCCTGCCTTGGTGGCTTGCTGGCTATGACTGGAATTTGGATTTGACATAGTCTACCTTTGTCGTTTTCTGGCTATGGTTTGGATTGAATTTGGGGAAGAGTGGGATATTCAAGATGGAATACTTTTGGCTTGACGCTCTTACAGGGATTGGAGGATTGTATGATGGACAGGTGGGTATTTGATTCTCTTGCCTCCATTTATGGCAGGCTTCTATTTCAGCATGGATCCTGAAAGAGGGCATCTTTCATTCCTTTCCGGCTTTCTGCCTATCTGGGTGATTGGATTTGGTTTTGATGATTGGCCGAGGAACTCATGTTCTGGGGCATGGTATAGTTTCAGGTGTTGAGTGGAGGAAAGGGCACAGTACCTTTATGGTCCACCGGCCTATAGGCACCTCCTTCATATGCCAAAGTGACGATATATGGGCCGAGCCAGATAGGTTGCAATTTTGCCGCTTGGCTTTCCTGTCGTTGCTTTCCTGCACTTGATCATGACGAGATCCCCCTGTTTGAAGGCTCTGGGTCTCGTCAATTTGTCGAATGCCCGAGCCATTCTGGCTTGATATGCTTGGAGAGATTTGTATGCTTCGAGTCGCTCCCTTCCAATTGGAGGGCTCCTCGAGTCTTCTTTCCATTTGATCTTGATCTTGACTTTGAAGTTCGATAGGATGCCATTTCAATTTCTATAGGAATCATCACCTCCGCTCCATATATCAAGGAGAATGGCGAACACCCGGACTGATTAACTTTCTGCTGAGATAATATAGAGGTTCTTCCTTGCCTTCTTCATTTGTTTGTGCTAATAGAGCCCCTAGAGAGGCATCCATAGCTGCAATGTGAAGTATGAGAGGCCTCCCAGTAATTGGTGCCCCTAACACCGGTGGAGTGAGAAGATATTCGCTGATTTGCTCGAAGGCGATTTGGCATTCTCGATCCCAGATGAAAGGAGTATCTTCCTTCATTAATTTGCCGAAGGGCATAGACCTTCCTGAAAGATTTGAGATAAAATGCCTAATATAGGCTAGTTTCCCTTGAAATGACCTTAGATCGGTCAGATTTTGAGGAGGTGGCGATTACTAGATCGCCTTGATTCTGTTGGGGTCTATTTCCATTCCCCGATATTTGACGACGAATGTTTTTCAATCGTCGAACACTTTGATCTTGCCCTGGAGAGTAAATTTGCATGCAACTGGGAGATAGAGGAATACTCCCTTATGAGGTCAGCTTCATAGTTGACACTCCGCCGCTCTGGGCGAGTTATTTTGCTTTGAGAATTCTTTGCAGGTGATTTGGCAAAACCTTTGTTTACCACAAAAGGCTCGCCAATCTCACTGTCTTCATCTGAGCATTTAATTTGCTTACCCTTCCCTTTAGACCGGGCAAGGGGTTGAGGAATTGGCCCTCCAAGATCTAAAAGGGCATCAGTCAAATGACATTCATCTTCCCGAAACGGGGCTTAATCAGCAAAGACTGTATGCTGCTTTCCTTCTTTTGCATATTTGATGCATTGATGAAGAGTTAACGGGATGACCCAATTTTCTTTATATAGCCAAGGTCTTCCAAGCAATATTCTGTATGTTGTATCAGCATCAATAATGTAGAAGGCTACCTTGGCGGTGAAGCTTCCCAAAATTAAGTTGACAGTGACTCTTCAAATGGCTTCTTCTGAATTTTGGTTGAAACCAGTGATTCGTAGATCTTTCACCTGTTGCATATAAGGCATGAGATGTAAAGATTCAAAGGCTTTTATAGGGCATCATATCGATAGATGCCCCCGGATCGACCAGGATCTGATTTAATTGAATGTCGTGACTTGTCCCTTCATATATAAGGGATGATTGTGATATAGAGAGGATAGCAACATGTCTTTATCTTGTGAAAGTGACATTTGCTACCAATGCTTCATATATCTGAGCTCGGAAATGAGCTTCATATGTTTCTGATTCTTGGAGTACTTTGACAAGAGTTTCTCTCAGGTCTTTGCTCCAAGCAATTGCCTCCCAGACAGTGATATTGACGGGGAGTGATTTGAGTTGCCGAAAAATTTTGTCATCAGCCTTGGTGCGTATCTGGTCCGATGAGGGAGATCCCTTTATCGAGGACTCAGATGGCTCCTTTGGCTCGACAGATTTCTTTTGAGAGAGAGGAATTAATAGCCTTGCATTTGGAAAGGGAAGAGCGTTGTCTGGCTCATTTGATGAAGCATATGGAATTTGGCTCTTTTCTTTGGTACGAAAAGGCATATTAGACAGCTCTTCTTCTTCATCTGAAGGGTTAAAGACATAAGAATCCGCCCGTATTTCGACTTCGGGCAGAGGCTTTGATACTTCGCCATAAAAAGGCATGACTTTGCTTGATTTTGTAATATCAGGCCTCTCGGGAGTGGTAGCTGCAGCTTTTTGTTCTTTACCACTCTCTTTCTTGCGATGGTGATTATCTGCCGGCCAGCGCTGGTATGTTAGCATGATCGTGCTGAGAGATGATGCTTCTCCTTCTCTAGAGCTTTCTCCTGTAATTGATAGAGCCAATCCCGGAGCCGGATTTTCCATTCTAGCTCATCCCATAGGTATATTGACTGAGGGTAGCTTTATCAGAAGACCTAGAAGGAGTATATTCTTCCAAATAAGCCCTAAGCCCTAAGTCCTAGCCCTACGTCCTAGGCCCTAAGGACCTAAATCCTAGGCCCTAAGTCCTAAGTCCTAAGCCTTTTTTTTAAATCATGTTGAGAAATGATGCTCCCCTTTTCTGGAGAGTTTTTTTTTTTTTTATTGATATCTGAGGTACCTCAGCAGCAGCATCACGCTACATTTGTTCTTTTTCATTCTTCTTTTGTTATTATTCTTTATTATATATATATTTTTTTTTTTATCATATATATGACTTTATGCTCTGAAGATGATTTGGAGACGCTTCTCTTGTTGGAGCCACCCCTTACTGTAGAGTTGTTGGCTCTTTTGGAACTGGCTGATTTTGAGGGCCCACAGTGACCCATTCACTTTGTGGAGCCTATGATTCAAAGGTTGCATTAATTGCTCCTTCAATAATTGAAGAAGGGAGTTGGTGATAATGATCCACGAACTCCTCTGCTTGCTGTGAGATTGGCTTTGCCGCGGCTTCTTCTGATATTTCATTTCTGTATTGAAACAGATCAATTTTGAATTGCTCCATTTCGGCTTTGGCTCTGTATCGTCCATAGCCCAGTGGATGATGATAGTATTCACATATCTTTGGATATAGAGCTTGGGATTCTGGACTTGAATCATAGGCTGTGACACCTTATTTGCTGGCGCCAAAGAATTCCCATATTGATCAATTTTCCTTCCTAGATATGAGTTTCGACCAGATCATGGAGATCCAGACAATAGTTATACACCTCCTTTCACTCTGAAAGATATATGGTGCTGGTTCAAGTATGGAAACCAGACTTTGCCTTCTGAGATTGTCAAATATAAACTTGGTGTTCTTTGTTGCAAATGAGCACTTATTGTAGAAAACGCACATTTGTATACCATTGACTAGGTAAATATGGATTTGAAGGCTCCCCTACTGATGACTGAGGAAGACCAAAGGATGATGATGCACTAATGAAATTCACCGAATAGGATCCAGGATTGGCTAGTCCATTTGGTGGTTGTTGAGTACAGGGAATCAAAACTCGGCCAACTCGGGATCGGATCGCCCGAGTTGGCTCGGTTTTGGCCCCTCCGATCCGAGCCGGGGTAACCTGTCCGGTCCCCTGCGCTCGGATCGTTCGGGCTCGGCTGGGCTCGGCGGGATCGCCGAGCCGGGCCGGTCCGCCGCGGATCGGCCCGGACCGGGGCGATCCGGGCCCCAACGGCTAGTTCAGAACTAGCCGTTTTCTAGCCGTTGGGGACTGTTCCCCAACAGCCAGAAACGGCTCTTTGGAGCCTTTGGAGGCCTTGGGGGTCTATATAAACCCCCCAAAGGCCCCCAATATGTTCTAAACTCAAGTTTTGAGTTCTCCTCCCCTTCTCTCAATATTTTGGGCATTCTCTCTCTCTCTCGGGCGCTATTTTGCACTATTTGGGAGGCGATCTCATCTTTCACACTCTTGGGATTCTTGTTCGACTATTCGGGCTCTCTCACACACACTCTTGGCCCGAACTCTTGGCTGCGATTCATCTCCCTCTCTCTCATCCGCAAAAAAAAATTATTTATTTTCTGTTTTATTATTATTTAACTTCTTTTTTTGTGTTGTAAGTGATGGCCGCCGAAGGTGGTGCTGCTCCGGCTCCCCATTCTTCAAGCAACCCTCCTAGCACCGATCCCGCTTGGGCTCATGGTATCGTTGTGGACATGGCTCGAAGGAAGGTCCAATGCAAATATTGTAACCGGGTCTTATCGGCGGCATATTTCGTTTGAAACAACATCTAGCGGGAATTAAAGGTGAGGTGGCACCATGCTCGAGAGTTTCTGCTGAAGTTCGAATGCAATTTTGCCAATATATGAAGGAGAAAGAGACATCCAAAGCAAACACTAGTAGAAGACGGCAACAAATCCGGGAAGATTTATCTGCCCCTCCTCGAAGGTCCGTAGATTTACCAAGAGGGAGACAATTCTTTGATCTTGATAAGATGAAGAAGGTTAGTAATTAGTTAACTTACTTTTGGAACATTTATTTTAGTTTAAGGCTTTAAGCACCCTCCGACCCTCATTCTATTTCTATCTCATATTATAGAACAATTTCGTCGGGCATCGGAAGCAAGTCGAAGGTCTAATGCAGAAGAGGACTATCTCCGACGTACCGGTCATCACGTAGGTCAAGGTAGTGGCCATGGGGGTAGCGGACAAGGGAGTTCAAGTGCTGGAATGAGTTCAAATATACCTGAGGTTCCAGTGGATATCCCTAGAGACGGAGATCCTAGAGTGGGACCAATAGACCCATTTCTCACCAGGCGAAGGGAGAAGCAACCATCCATTTCTGCAGCATTCAAGAATTTGAAAATATGCAAGGAGAAGATAGGGAGAGCGACGTCAAGATGGTTCTTCTTCAACAGCATACCGGCTAATGCAGCAAAAGGACCATATTATGAGTCCATGATGGAGACTATTGGTGAAGTGGGCAAAGGGGTGGAAGGCCCTACTTCATATGAAATCTACAACAAATACTTGAATATGGTTGCACGTTAATGTGCGATGGTTGCACTTCTTAATCTACTGCAAAGCAGGGACTGTGTTTTGGAAGTCGGTAGACGCTTCTGGCAAGGTGAAGAATGCGGACTACCTATTTCAGTTGATGGATGAGATGGTGCAGGAGATTGGAGAGAAAAGAATTGTCCAAGTGGTAACCGACAATGCAGCGGCTTTCAAGTTGGCGGGCCAAAAACTAATGGAGAAAAGGGAACACTTGTATTGGGTTCCTTGCTCCGCGCACTGCATTGACTTAATGCTAGAAGACATTTGTGAAGATCCAATGGTGGAAAATGAGGTCAACAATGCAA
>CM024765.1:13426925-13626925 GCA_014218235.1 Colocasia esculenta | reverse complement strand
CATTTGAGCATGTTTATATTAGGTTTATTGTACCAGTTGAATTATGGATTATTTACGGTGGCTAATTTTTGGTGAATTACGGGATACTTACGTGTGAAGCCTTGAGGAGGCCAGCACACATTAGGATAAGGATAGAACTTAGGTTTAAACTCTTACACGTTGGGGTTGAGGTGTAAGGGGGTGAAAGGATGCATGAGCTATGTGTTGGGGTAAAAACCAAAGGGTTTTTACCATGACACCTCATGGCCGACATGCCTCTGCATGAGGAAGTCATGAGGCTTATAAAAGCCACTCCCTCTCTTGAGTTCGAACCTTTCTACACCTAGGCTCCTGTCTCTATTCTTGTTTTTTTTCCTGCTCTTGGCTGCTAGAAGTGTGGCGGAGGAGCTCCTAGGACTACTGCTGGGGAGTTGTGGGAGTTGCTAGCTCCATTGCACCTGCAACTGCTCCCACCTCTGCTCCTGTGTGCCACTGTAGCTGCTTAATTTGGCGTGGATATTGCTGGCACATCATCAACTGTGGGGAGAAGCTCTTCTCCTGCTGGCTTAGGTTCTCTGGTTTGGAAAGTTTAAAGGTTACCCGTCTGACAAGGTAGGATTCAATTCCCTCTGGTTCAGATTTGTCGTCCACACATGATAAGAATTTCTTGGTGATTAAACTAGTGGCTATACCTATGGTTCTTCTATTCTTCTTCCAGTCATGATAGAAGCACTCTTGTTGGGAGAGGAACAACCTTGTTCCATTTTAGAAATTAACTCCTATTCCCTTCTTCCACCCTGATCTTTGTACATGCTATAAAGTTGTAGAAGTCTCAATTATCTTTGTAGAATAATATGAAGACTTCGGTTTAGATGGTTGATACTTCAAGTTTTGATTTAGATCCATAAAACATTTTGTGGTTTAGTATCCATCCTGTAGGAACCTTCCATCCAACCATTGCTATCAAGGTTCTTCTTCTAGTACTAAACTATGTTTAGTTTCAAGCAAGTCAAGTTTGAATTGCAAACCTCTTCTGGCATCTTGTTTGTTCGGTTTATAAACCACTATGAGAACTATAATTAGACTCTTCTATTTGATATCAAACATGTATTGGTTCATAGATTCAAAAATTAGGGTGTTTAGGATAGATTTAAAGTCCTTTCTGGAAGTTCTGCAGCTACCTGTCGACAGCCAGCCCAAAGCTGTCGACAGGCGCATGCCTTCCAGAACTCCAGGTTTCTGGACTGTGTGGATCTGTCAACAGATCCCTTGTTGCTGTCGACAGATACACACAGAGCCAGCAAACCTGGGTTCTGTCTGCTTCTACCTGTCGACAGGCCCTTCCTGGTTGTCGACAGCTATGACCCTGATTCGGATTTCAGCACTTTTTCATGTGTGAATCCTTGCTTAAACTCCACCCTATTGGCCTACCAAGTTACCCCCTTAATTGTCTTAGTGTTTACTATCATTTCATTGTAAAGTACTCTCTTGGTGTACCTTACTCACCCTTGAGTTATCCTTGAAATTATCAATTACGAATAGCACTCCGATTGAGTCTATTCTTTGGTATTCGGTAATTGGGTCTATAAAATCTAACACCTGAGAGTTCATATGCTTGAACACCTTATGAGATGTGACTAATTGATGATGACATTATTGGGTCCTCGTACCCTCTGTGATTTATATGCCTGTGCAAATAGGGCTGGTCCAGTCCTGGGAGGAGCACCCGAATTCATTTTCGGACCATGTGGAATGATAAAGGGCATCTGGATGTCTGGCATTGCATCAAACATTTTCTGAATATGGTCATCATGATCCCTGTACTGTATGACTGATATGAGAATCAATTCTTGAGCTATATATTTGAGCATGATCTGATGAGCTTTACTGTCATTGCATCAAGATTACTATTCTGAAATCTGGTGTGTCTCTTTGATATTCTGTTCTGACCTTGTCTTGGTTATCATGTGTACACTCCTAAACTATGAATTGAACTATGTAATTTGAATTCTACTGGGCTAGTTAGCTCATTATTTCCTACCATTTTCAGGTAATACAGATGGGGGTGACGCTTAAGGATTGAGTGCTGAGTGGACTGATCGTGGCAAGCAAAGCCAACTAGTCTATTTTCTGTTTAGTTAGTGTGAAATGAGAAATGTAAAATAAGTTTGTTTAATCTACTCCTCTCTTAGTTGTTTTGAGGAGTGTCTATGTAATAAAAACTTCTGCTTATGACATTATGAATAGATAAATAATTATTACCTCTCGTGCTAGTTTTTCTGTCACTCCCAATAAATAGCCTTTTATTAGGACGTGACAATTTCAATCACATGCTATCGTGCTATCTCTTACATTACTTGACTCTCTCACTCTATCTTTAGTTACTCTGTCATTTAATACTTAATCATTAAAGTCTACTTGATCCTGAGATTTAAGTCCTACTAGGCGTTATCGCTCACCCTGCGTTATTGGTTATGTGTTCTCAGGTGAGGCCGAGGACGACACTACACAATCAGAGGATGGGGAACGACCAAGAGTGAAGTCAAGAGTACCCTAGTGTCTTAGTAGTTATGTTAGAGTTGAAGTTTAGTCTTTTACTTATTCAATGTAATTGGGCCCTATAGAATGGCTCTGATATTAGTGGTTGTAACTAGACATTTGAAGAATTATTAATGAGATGCATTTGCTTGATATATAAACTTGTCCAATGGTTTGATGTCTAGTACTCGCTCTGTACCCATTTACTTGCAACTGCCTCACGTTTCGATATTCCACGTCAGGGCGTGACAGTAGGTGTGTGTACTTGATGCATGAGACAATTAGACAAACAGTGTGTGTGAATGTCTTGTGTGAGATCGAAGTCCCTATGCATGCATCTAGCACAGAAAGATCAACCATTGCCAACAGGAGTTTTTAGTGGGTTTAAAAATCACACCAGTGATTCCTACATTCACCCCTCACACAGTGAGGCCACACTACTTAAAACCTGAGTACAACACACACACTAGAGCACGACGGCTCCAACACACGTGAGCTCGACGGCTCAAACACACTTAAACCAGATCAGGTTCACAAGAAATTAGATCCTCTAGCACTGATCTGATTCTCACATTCACATGCAATGAGATCTCCATAGAACACTTGTGCAGATTGCTCAAACAAATTCAAAGACAATTTAGATGAACATTCCAATAGAGATGAGGGATAGAAGTGTGAATTGGATGTTCCTCATTGAGAGATATCTATTTAGAGCTTGAATTGAAACCCCTTGAGAAGATTTATGGAGGTCTTCTTCAATCACGATGCTTTGTTTCAGATCTAAATATGCTGCTTCTTCTTCTTCTGTTGCTCTCCTTCGATGCTTTCCTTCGATATGTTGCTCTTCTCTTTCTGCTCTATGCTTGGCCTTAATCCCCATGTCCTCTGTGATGGATGCCTCCTTCAGATGAGACAAGGGCCTTTTATAAATTTAGTGCACTTCCTTGTACGTGGGAAACATGTGCACAGAAACCTAGGGTTCACCCAAGGTTGCCACGTGTCCATAAGTTCTTCTCCTCTTTGCCACTTGGATGAGAAGTTATTTTGGTAATAATAAGATCTCCTATAATCTCCAAAGATAAGTCATACCCTTTGGAAATCAAATAATTTTCATTTTTGAGTTTTCACTTGAGGTGTGTCGACACATGTTTGCATGTGTGTCGACACAACTGACTCAATATCAGTTCCAACTTACTGGTAGGATACATGTGTCGACCTGTTTAACAGCTTGTGTTGACCTCCTGTGTTTTTCTTCAAATATAGCTCACTGGATGAATACTGTGTGTCGACCTGATTGATAGCTTGTGTCGACACCCTGTGCTTTTCTTCAACTATAGCTCATTGGATAGACAAAGTGTGTCGACCTGAGTGACAACTTGTGTCGACACAACTATGATTTTGTTCTTCAGAGACTTACTGGAAAAACTGAGTGTGTCGACCTGATTGACAACTTGTGTCGACCCAACTGTGACAAAGTTGTGTAAACCTGTATTTATGAAATGTGAACCATCAAAACATGTCATCATCATTAAAATATGAAATATATAGTATCAAAAACATGTTATTTAAGCATCATCAGAATATGTCATCATCAAAATCAAAGTATGAGTGTTTGGACATCATCCACAACAAAATGATTTAGTCATCATTAAAATCATCATCAAAGTAGTAAATACACACTCAACACAACATTCTCCCCCTTTTTTGATGATGACAAAATAATGCTCAGAAATTTTCTCCTCAATCCTTTTCTCCTAATTTTTTTGTTACTCGCCCATAAGCCCATAAACTCATGCTTTTTCTTCCCCTTTTTTGACAACATCAAAAAGATGGACGTGAAATATAAATGCTAGGAGGGTAAGGGGTGAAGTGGTGGAAAGGAATGTGCAGGAATGATCAAAATGAGTGAGTTAAAGTCATATTGACATATGAGAGAAATTATTTAATTTTCTATTATGCAACGAAGTTTAATCACAAAGACACACTCACACAAAGTATATCAATATATAATGAGCTTAATGTAGTTAAAATAAGAATGCAAATGTGAGTCAAAATGACCTATATGAGTTATCTAAAGTGTTTAACAAGGAGGTTATTAGCTTTATATTTAACACAATGTAGAATAATAGGTCTAAACTCAGTATTCATGAACTTTATTCAGGTCTTGTGCTTTTTTGTCCTGTCTATTTAGAATTCCTTTCATTTTTACTAGAAAAGAAATATAAGAATAAATTAGTTAAATCTCACATTTCAGTGCAGGAAATCACATTTACCAGATGCAAGACCCCTGATTACTCAATGGTTTAACTTTCATTATCTTATACAGAGATGAGAAATTTGTTTTCCACTTTTTGACGCGAGACAAACCACTTGGTTAGGTGAGATGGCCGGTTACTCAATGGAACAAGAATTTGCATTGCTTTATTTGTATCTTTCCATATTGTTGATTATTTTCTTTTGATGTTGAGTAGGAATATATTTGCTTTGACCACCCAAAAAAATCATGGCTATGAATGTAGAAATATTATTCTTAATATGTGATAAAAAGGAAGCTTAAACATGCACATGTTAAACATTAAAGCACTCATGTGCCTACATGTGTTTTGTAAGTTATTTTAAAGATATTCAACATTAAAATGGCACAACCTTGATATTAAAGTGAATATGTGAAAGTAAACTAAATGCACAATTAGTTTAGTTTGAATGTCTTAAGTCTCTCATATAAAAATAGCATAAGGGATTGTTGGGGCTCAAGATTGACAAGCAGTGTCAAGGAAAGTGAGTGAAGAATTGACAATGACTCCCCCTTACATGTAACTCGTCCTCACAAGGTGAATATGAAGATTATTGATGAATGAAGAATTGAATGATTTGAAAGAAAAACCATCAAGAATGTTTTATTGAATGACAATGCTTCCTCTCAACAATTGATATACCAAAAATGCCATTGTAATGTGAGAAGCATGAATTTATTAGCAAGAACAAGAAGACTTTTATTTGCAAAAAAGGAGATGGAAGATATTAAAGATGTAAATAGCTGCACAAACCAAGCTCTCTTCTTGATGATGAAAACCTATTTTCGGAAAGAGGCTTAATGAAAACATCTGCAATTTACTTTTTAGTTTCAATAAAGTGAAGTTCAAATGATTTCTTAGCAACCTCATCTCTTAAAAAATAGTGCCTTATTTCAATGTGTTTCGTTCGTGAATGTTGAATTAGATTTTTAGACAAATTGATTATACTAGTGTTATCACATAGAATAGGAATACAACCCAAGTTGTGATTATAGTCTAGGAGTTGGTGTTTCACCCAAAGAACTTGAGTGCCACAATGACTAGCTACAATGTATTCAGCCTCTGCAGTGGATAGAGCTACTGAATGTTGCTTTTTAGAAGCCCAAGAAATTAGACATCCACCTAGATATAAACATAAACCACTAGTACTTTTTCTATGAAGCTTGCAACCAACATAATCAGCATCATAGTAAGCAATTAAATCTAATTTACAACCAACAGGATACCATATTCCAAGTTCACATGTTCCAAAAAGGTATTTAAAAATTCTTTTGACAACTAACATGTGACTTTCCTCAGGATTGGCTTAAAATCTTACACACATGCACACACTGAATTGAATATCTGGTCTAGAGGTTGTGAGGTAGAGTAGAGAGCCAATCATACCTCTATAGGTCTTTAAATCTACAGACTTACTAGATGAATCTTCCTTTAATCTTACATTTATTGCCATTGGTGTGCTTGAATGTTTGAGGTGTTGAAAGTCAAATCTCTTCAGAAGTTCTTTCACATACTTTGTTTGACTTATGGATATCCCTTCATTGGTTTGATGTACCTGCAATCCCAAAAAGAATTGTAAGTCACACATCAAACTTATTTCAAATTCAGTTTGCATATGATTAGCAAATTCAGTGCACAACTCTTTATTTGTAGACCAAAAAATTATGTCATCAACATAAATTTGAACAACAATGATCTATTGACAGTTTTTGTAAATAAGGTTGGTCTACATTACCTCTTTCGTATCCTTTATTCAAAAGAAATAAACTTAAGCGGTCATACCTGTAATCATGGGGTTGCACGCCCCTTAAAATACACAACATGTTTAAATATTCAAAGCATGGATTTAAGGAATGTGATCGCCACCTAACAAGTTGCCCTAAAACATGAATGAAACTAAGGCTAACGTGCTAAGAAAAGAAGTGAGAACCGGGCACATACTGATGTCGCGATGAGTCTCCCCATCGTGATAGTGTCGATGTCGTTACGCCCCGACCGGGCACGTTATCCTTGTCACGACGCAGGTGGCCGACGCGTTCTCTACAGTATGGGAGAGTGATGGGAGGACCTTCTTCCTACCCTCCAACTGGCTAGAGAGCAAGAGCTCCTCGTCTATCCTTGCCTAAGAGCCTGCCAAAACAACGAAAATAACAAAGAAAACCATGTTAGACCTTATTTAAGTGAAGTAACTATTCAAAATGAAATGAGAAAGATGAAACATGAAGGGAACGAACTTGGGGGTGGTTTTTGAACTCCTTGGGTTGTATAAAAAATGTGGAAAGGGAGAGATATGTTCCTATCTAAAAGAAAAATAATAACATTCATGAAGGGAAAATGAGAAGAGAAAAGGAAGAAAGAGCTCCAATGGGGTGACTCCCTGGCCATGGGGTGAAGTCCCTGGTCGTGCAACAGCCTTGGGTGAATAGGGAAGCCACCTCCTAAATCACCAAGCTCCATATTTGAAGAAGAAGTCATGGCTTGATGGAGAGAATAATGAGGAAATGGGTGGAAATGGGAGAGCCACGAGCTAAGGGGAAGTTCTGGAGAAATTTTGGCATGTTCATTGGGTGTTCACATCATTAACTTGCTGTCTAGTACATGTTTTTTGAGAAAACTCAATTTTAGAGTGAAAGTCTGTGAACGCATTAGTGTTATGACAAACACGATAGGGATATCAAGAACATGACAAGGGTCAACAAGGAACGTGATAGGGTACTTGACATAACGGGAATGCGTCATACCTTCCCATCCTGTTAAGAACGTGACAGATCATTATGTCACAACAAGATACTTATCGCATCATATCATCCTGTCGCATTAATAACGCGACGATACGCTGCATTGCACAAGGTCCAGATCATGACGTATCGGGCCATTATGAACAGGGGGCCTCTGTTCGAACCTAAAAGGGAAAACAACTACCTTGGGCTTCAGGTTGCCCTTCAAGAGGGCATGACACAATGAACTTAAACCTCAAAATTCTCAACATATACATGATGAAAAGCATGGAACTTAGGGGAAATGAAATAGACCACTTCATGGCAAAATGGGCTCCTCCTCCTCTGCTGAAAGTGGAGTGTCACTTATATAGAGAGGAGAGAGAAAATACCGTCCATAAGTGATAATGACCCATGAAATTAATAAAAAGTCATGTAAATCTTCATGGGAAGAGTCCTAAGAGGGTTCCAAGGAGAGAAAGAACCTCAAACCACGACTGGGAGGTTGTGGAGGTTGTTTGGATGATGATAAGGCCAAAGGAGGATAATGTGGAGGTGGTTGCGGAGGCCAACACATGCAGATCATGTCGCGACGGGTCGTAGGGACGCGACATGGCTTGTCGCGACAGACAGGGTGGTCGCGACATAAAGGCACGTAAATGGATATGCATGGGCTGTCGCGATGGCCAAGGGGGACGCGACCTAGATTAATGTGACGCCATGACCCGTCGCGTTAAGGATGATCGATTATCTTTGTATATTAATCAATTACTTAGGAGAGTAATTGATTATTTAAGCACACGAACTTTTTGAAATGATAATTGGACATGATAAGCTAAAAAAATGGGCTTTTAATGGGCTCAAAACATGGCTAAAGGATGGGCTAAAGGTGAGTAACCAACTTGGGGCTCATTAAGAGAACAAGAAATATGGTTCAACTTATGGGCCAGAATCAGATGTCTACAATACCGAGCTCTTGGAGCTTGTTTAAGACCGTAAATAGCCTTATTGAGTTTAAAAACATGATCAAGATATTTTTCATTTTCAAATCCATGAGGTTGTTCCACAAAAATGTTTTCTTTGATGTAACCATTCAAGAAGGCAGTTTTTACATCCATTTGATAAACTTTAAATTTCAAGGATGATGCAAAAGCAAGAAATATTCTCACAGCTTCTTGTCTAGCTACAGGGGCATATGATTCTTCAAAGTCAACAAAACTCTTGATTGTACCCTTTGACAACTAGTCGAGCTTTATTCCTTATAACATGTCTATTTTCATTCAGTTTATTTCTGAACACCCATCTAGTGCCAATCACAGATTGGTCACTAGGTCTAGATACTAATTCTCTTACTTTATTTCCATCAAATTGATGAAGTTCATCATGCATTGCATTGATCCAATCTTCACTTGTTAGAGCTTCGTCAATAGACTTAGGTTCAATCTGGGAAATTAGTGCCAAGAGGTCTTCATTTATTACATTCTAAAAAGAAGATCTAGCTCTAACTCTATTATGCAAACTGTTAATTACATTCTCTACAGGATGATCTTTTAACATTCTTGGTTCATATGTTACCTCATCAGTTTCATGCAGTTCTGGAGCAATATTATTTGATCCATTTGTGGTAGGTATTGGATTATTCAAATTATCTGATGTTCCTTCATGCTTCTCAACAGTTGGTGAAGACTCAACAATGAAGTCATCTTCTTTTGCATTTTGTAGAGTCCTGTAAGATGTAGAGTCATCAGATTTATAAGAATTTTCATCAAAGATTACATGTGGAGATTCTTCCACAATTTTATTCTTAAGAATGTAAACTCTATATGCTCTAGAATTTTCAAAATAACCAAGGAAAATAGCTTCATGAATTTTAGCATCAAACTTGTTAAGATTTTCTTTATTATTGTTATGTACAAAGCATTTGCAACCAAAAACCTTAAAGTAAGACATAATGGGTTTTTGTTTTTCAAAAGTTCATAGGGGGGTTTTTCTGATTTTTTGTCTGACCAATGCTCTGTTCAAAATGTGATTTGCTATATTCACAGCTTTAGCCCAGAAGGATTTGGGCATTTTACTTTCCAAGATCATAGACCTTGCCATTTCCATAAGAGTTCTACTCTTTCTTTCCACAACTCCATTTTATTCTCGAGTTCTTAGAGAAGAGAATCCATGAAAATTATTCAACTCAACACATAAATCAGAAAAAAGCCCTATTATCAAATTCTCCCTCATGATCAATCAAAATGGACTTTATTTTATATGAAAATCTCATTAAGACAGTGTTATAGAATTTCTTGAATTCTTGACAAGTATCACTTTTGTGGGATAGAAAGATAACCCAAGCATATCTAGTAAAATCATCAGTAATGACAAATCCATATCGTTTGCCACTAAGACTAAGAATTCTTGTTGGCCCAAAAAGGTCCATATGAAGTAATTCTAGTGGCTTAGAAGTAAGTACATCATTGAAAATTTTAAAAGATTTTATGGTTTGTTTTCCTTGAGCACATATCCCACAAAGTTGATTCACAACATTTAGAAACAATTCAAGAAGTCCTTTAACTAGATTTAGCCTTTAGAGTTTATTCAAAGTGTTGAAGCTTGCATGACCAAGTCTCTTATGCCATGTCCATATAATTTCATTTTTATTAGAAACCAAACAGATGTTTTCATCAAAATTTTGTCAAGATTTATCAAGTAAACATTGTTCTTTCTTTTTCCAAAGAAGATTATTTTCTCAAATGAAGAGTCAATTATTTTACAAAAGTTTGATTAAAAAATAACTTTGTGACCCTTGTCACATAATTGACTTATACTCAGCAAATTATAGTTTAAATCATCAACAGACAAAACATTGTCAACTAAGTTTGAAGAGAATTTACCAACTTTTCCAGATCTAATTATGTTGCCTTTATTCTTACCTCAAAAAGTGACTGATCCTCCCTCCTTTGTAATCAGATAAGAAATCTTGCTTCTATCTCCAGTCATGTGTCGTGAACACCTACTGTCAAGATATCACATTGGAGCTGGGTGCACGACCTTTCTGCACAATTCAAATCAGAGAAGAAAAGATTTTGGTACCCAAACATTGTTGGGACCATCAGTTTGATTGAGCAGAAATAGTAAATCTTTTCTAACCCAAATTTGAGACATTTTTTTGTGTTTTATTTTTTAAATAACACCCCTTTTTGGTACTATAACATCATGATTTGGAATGTAAACACCAATACTTTTTCTTTTAGAAACATGAAAAGCATGCATTTTGGCATGATTGTTCATGTGTGGAAATCCAGACCAAAAATTCTGTTGAGGTTTCGAAAATTTTGGATAGAAAGAGTCTGAGTTATACCAATGAGTATTGTGGTACCATTGACTCAAAGAATTGATCTAATTGGATTGATATGATGCCATGGACCTCCGATCAACATCATGAAAATGTGTTTTTACATTTTTATAATTTTTCATATTTTTGTTTGAATTTCTATGTAACATCTTTTTATTTTTCAAAGACAGATAGGTCGACCTATGTTGAGCATGCGTTGACATAGTGGCCACATGTTTTAACCTATGGTTAACCTATGTTGACCTCTCTACAGCATGTGTCGACCTGATTGATTTTTTTTTATTGGACACATCATTTTTATTCTAGTTTTTTATTATTTTAGATGTTTCCTTTGATAGTTGTTTATTTTTGTTTTCTGAATTATTATTTTTGACAAATTTTATCAAAGAAATTTTTGAAGATTTTTCTTTCTTTTTAGTAATTTTATTTTTCATTGATTATTCTGTGGTAAATCATAATCCATACTTTTCAGCATTCATTCTTAGTTCTAACAAGACATCAAGATTTTCTTTTCCATTTGTGAAATTTTTTATCACTTGATCCTTTTCAGTCAACAATATTAAGTTTTTGAATTTCATCAATTGCTTGTTGTTTTTATTTTTGTTGCATTTCTATTTTCTCAGTAAACTTTATCAACTTACTGTTAGCTTTTTGAGATATAATCTTGAACTCATCCAATTCATTTAGAAGTTCTTCTTTTTCATCACTGAGTTCAAAATTTCTTTTTCCAATTCAAATATTCTTCTAGTTAGAGAAGTATCATGCATGATATTATCAATTTTCTTCTTCAGACATTTATTTTCTTTCTTATTTCAGAGTATTTCGGTACCACGATAGCATATGCATCTTGCCAATCATCAATAGTGAATTGCTCTGTCACATCTCGACATTTAATATAACTATAAATGCCAGAACGTGAATGAATAAGAAATCAAGAGTAAACTTTGAACTATTTAGGCAAAAAATTGCTCGAGCTTTACTAAACAAAAATAATTATTAACTGACATTCTACAGGTATTACATGACTCTTAATTTTCAATTCAAAAGTAAACACCGTAATGGTGATCTCTCAACCCTCAAATCTCGATGTCTTGCCTTCTAGAACTGTAGATAACCTGAAAAAGTAGGATTTGGTGAGCTAACTAGCCCAGTAGGATTCAATCTATTAATCATAAGAATTAAGATAATCAATGACATTGAAAAGAGTTTAACCATTATCGAGGCTAGATAACAAAAGTGATTGGACGACCAAGTCAATAGATAATAAACAGGAGTACGAAAATAAGATTGTATGATCAAGAATTCAGGATAACACCCAGGTTCTGGTTCAAATCATATCTAACTGATAATAAATAACATGATGACTAACCTAGATGATAGTGATGCAATGCCAAACATCCCGTTGTCCTTTATCATTCCGCACGGCCCGTAAATGAATTTGGGTGCTCCTCCCAGGACTGGACCAGCCCTATTTGCACAGGCATATTAATCAAGTGGGGTCCAGGGACCCAATAATTGTCATCACCAGTTATTCATAACCAATTGTGGTACACAACTATTCCAAAATTTCATGTAATCAAAGAATATGAATTCAGGTTATTGAACATAAGGAATTGTAACCAACTTGACGCTACTTGTATTTGAAGACTTCAAGGGAAATCCAAAGAAGAGTATAGGGAATAATGTGAATGATCTTTGGAGTGACATAATAGTAAATATCCAAGAGAATGAAAGAGATGGCTTCCTGGCCCAATAGCTTGAAGTGTTAGCAGAAGACTAAACAAAGAAGGGTACTAGAACACTAGCCCAAACAATGTGTGTCGACAGCCAGGAAGTGGCTTTCGACAGGTGCTGGCATCTAGTAGCCAAATTCTAGTTTAGAGCAGTGCCTGTTCAAAGACCTGGTCTGGCTATCGACAGGCCAGTGCATCTGTCGACAGACAGATGCTATCTGTCAAAAGTCACTGGTGTTTCCAATAGACAGGGGTTCTGGGAGCTTGGGGTCTATTGACAGGTACTTCCTGTCTTTCGACAGCCGCCTGGTGAACTTCCAGAAAGGGCAATATAATCACTTTAAATGCTTGAACAAGGAAATCTATGGATCAAAACATGATTATTAACAACTAGAAAGACTTGTTCACTACTTTGGACACTACTTTTTCATGAAAGACGGGGATTAATAGCATATGGAAAAGCACAATCTATTCATGGTTAGCTAGAAACTCTAAACAACAAAGTGCTGGAGAACAATTCCTATAACAACAATCGCTTGCACTCAACAAGATTTTTACATGATGAACACACACTTCCAAGAGTGTTTACAGAGTCAAACAATAGTTTGGGGATTAGAACACCTACATAGAGGGTTTTATAGCAAGCCAAATGGGTAAGTATGAGAGAGAAAGGAAGAAAATCCGATACATGATCGGCCAAGAATTTAGAAAAAAATGAAGTACTGGGTATACAATTCATCTAAACAACACTCGTTAAAACATGCTTACAGGAGATTATCACACTGTTCTAAAGATGGTTTACAAGATAAAGGCAGACATGTACGTGATCAAGAACTTCTTAGCCCATGTAAAAGACAAAGATGGAGGAAGAAGAAAGAATCCTACTTAACTGGAGAAAGGATGAAACTCTCTCTTCAATGGACTCACAGCTGGAGGAAGAAAGATGATACTATGAGTGCAATCGCAGCAGTCCCCAGTAGCTATAGCTCACAGCACCTCTGGTAAGAGAAATGGAAGAGCAACTCTAGCAGCAAGTCACCCACGCAAGGGTGTAAGCACAGCCACAGCAAGCGTAGCTCGACACCTCTAGGAATACAGTAACAGCTTCAACGCACACAGCTCTAACAGCTTCAGTAGCATAGCAAACCCAGCAGAAGGAGAGTATGGAAGAGTACTGTTGGAAAGGTTCGTAAGATAGATGTTGGGGTGTTTTCATAACCCTGCCGGATTTCCATGCACGATGGCACGTCGGCCATCAAGGTGTCCAGGTATAAACCCCTTTAACCGTCCAAGGCCACCTGGTTCATTCAACCCTCCAAGTCTTACACCTAAGGGACAAACGTGTAAGCTTCAATCCCATGAGAAGTGGCTTACTTAGCTCCTGCCACATGAGCAACTGCTAAATCCAAGAAAATAGTCTCCGTAATTAGATGATAATTCAGCTGGCCCCTTTAACTCCTAGTTTAGGTGTCATAATGATGTCCAATCAAGTTGGAATTTCAACCTTAGGCTAATGAAATGGTTTTATAAATTATGGTGATTTTAGTTTAATGTTTCGAATTTATTTTTCACTGGGTGAAAAATGCCCGGAAAATAGTTACGTCGACTTAATCTCGATATCCGCACGTCAACAATTCTGGATCTTTACTGATATCACCACATTTTTGTTGGAAATTATGGTGTTCTCGGATTCCATTTTCGTTACAAAATTCCAGTGTCGCCCTGTCGGAGCGCGCACCTCTAAGTACGACACTTGAAATATCATTTATTATCTCTAATAAATTCTAAATTAAGATTAATTACATTCCATGAAAATAATTATGATTAATAATCAAATTGTTCACATTTTCCTAATAAATAAAATTTTCGGGGTGTTACAACTCTCCCCCACTAAGAAAAGAGTTTGGTCCTCCAAACTCCTTGACTAGTTTGGATGGATCACAAAAATTAAGTTTTCAACCTTTTAAATTTTATTTAATCCAGATTAGTCTTACCAATCTCGTCATGATTATTATGTCATATGATGTGTACATCTTCTATATAAGTTATTACCATGACATCGTCAGCTGATGGGGATTTGAATATTAGTCAACATTTTTAGTTATTAAAGAGCCATGTTGTGATCATGGGTTCAATTAAATACAACCTTCACTATGTTCTTTATTTCCGGCAATAGTATATTAAGTGTTTATCATATCCTTGTTAATAGCATATTATACTTAAAGTTTCCCCCACTAAGAAATAACCTTAATCCTTATAAAGTTATATAAATACATATTTCTTTGGGATGGGTAATAAAGTATGATAAGAATGATGAGTATTGTCAATATGATGATAAACAACAAAAATTTTATTTATCTCATAGAGTTTCTAGTACAGAACTTCATAATTCAACCTTACAAAATTACATGGGTTGGTAAAACTTACCAAGCTTGACATGCTATAACAACTAATTTTATGTATTTCTCACTATACTCTAATCCTATTGACTTATACATAAAAATTACTTCTAATAGCTTCAGTCACTTTTCCTTGTGGCTTCAAGTTTTCCTGAACTCTTGTCTTTGTTCTGAGAGAGTACAGGACATTCTGAGATCCGATGCTCTAGACTTCCGCACCTCAAACATACTCCTAATTTCCGCCAACAGTCTTCTTTGACATGGCCCAGTTTGTGACAATATGCACAAGCTTCCTTAGGTTGTGCCTTGGCATTCTCTTGCTTGTTGGCCTTCTTGATCATTTTGCTCTTCTTGTTTCGCTTCACTACCTTTTTTCCAGTTGCTTCTCTTTTATTGGAGGGAACTATTCTCTTCCATATAGATACTGTATTACTCATTGTTTCTTGGAGATTTGTACCTCTAATATTTTCATGTAGTTCCATTTTCCCTTGATCACCGGCTGGAACTACTTGCTCCAAGGACTGAGCAAGATTGTTCATTGCATATTGAACCTCTCTCTAATGTGTTTCCTCTCCCATCCCGTTGGCTGAGCAAACAAATTAAAGTTTGGTTAATCAATTTTGCAGTTTAAAACTTAGCTTTTCTAATTAATACAAGTAGTACAGTTGTTACTGTATGTATCTAGTTACTTGATATATTGACCTTCGTGATTAAATGATGTTTGTTCATTACAGGATCTTTTTTAAATATGACAGATGATTTATGTTGTGTTTCTGGTTTTGATAATGTTACAAGTCAAGCAAAATGTAATAAATATCTAACACAAGTCTTTTATATCATAAGAAAATTCATAAAGTCAAAAGCTCTTTTTTTAAATGTGTTGACTCTGGTTATTTTATAGGTCGACACACAAATAACATTGAGGAACTACAGAAGTTTGGTGATGGATATCACTCAACTAGTTTGGACAACACAAGAGTGTGTCAACTTTGATTGAGGATGAATTGGTTCTATTTGTCAACATAAATTGGTGGTTTTATAGGACCTTGGATTTTTAGCATTCTACTAGATTTATTTGAATTATGAAACTTTCAGGTAGGCCAATTTATGAAAAATTAGAAAGACGCTATTTTGATGGGATCGTCGAGATCGCATTTTTCTTCTTCGGTGTGAGAGTTGACTTTTTATTGGTAAGAAATATAATTTTTTTTTGATATTTTTATTGGATTCAAATGGGGGGTACTTCCTTATTTACATTCCATATCATTTAAGTAAATGTATATGAGTTTCAGTTTTATAGGGTTCCTACTGACACCTTTAGTTGGACATGAAACAGATCAAGTTAAACATCTCAGACAGGTGTATGTCAACAACTAGGAAGTGGTTGTCGACAGCTACTGTCCTCTCAGGCCCAATTCTGGAGTCTGAACACTACCTGTCAACAGGCCAAGGTCGGTTGTCGACAGGTGAAGGCCATCTGCCGACAGATCAAGGCTATCTGTCGACAGCTACTGGTGGTTCTGCATTATCTGGGTTCTGGAAGCAGGAATCCTGTCGACAGGTAAGTTCTGGCTGTCGACAGGTACAGTCTAAACTCCAGAGATGATTGTTCAACATCTTAAAATACTCATCTAAGTGTTCCTATGATTTCAAACATGATTAACAACATCTAAATGGTCTTATTCACATCCTCAAACACCACTTACATGAAGAAAATAGTTAGGACAGTGAGAGTGCAAATTTCACTCATGGGTGACATGAATTTTATGAAAGGATGATCATTTAGAATACAACTCTTCTAAACATCATTTCCTTACATCTAATAGGGAGATATTCACAAGTACACTCAGACCTAACATAAACATTAGCTAAAACATGATTACAATAATAGGACAACAGTCCTAAGGATGTTTTCAGAATCAAAGACAAATGTAAACATGGCCAAACACTTAAACACGAAACTCTTTAGCAAGAGAAGGAGTCCTACAGAACATGGAACAAATAGTAAACATGGGTTTATACAAATGGAGAGACCACAAGCATGAAACAAGAAATGGAAGAAGAGTCGTAGGAAGGAACCTACCTCTAGATATTTATTACATACTCAATACAATCTATATCCAACTTTACTTGTCTAGCTTAACCTCAGGCTTTTTACCCATCCTCACAGGTCACTACAGGATGTTGAAGACCAATAACTCTAAAGTATTTGGATCCTCAACCAATGCTCTGATACCATTCTGTCACGTCCCGACATTTAATACAACTATATATGCCGGAACGTGAATGAATAAGAAATCAAGAGTAAACTTTGAACTATTTGGGCAGAAAATTGTTTGAGCTTTACTAAACAAAAATAGTTATTAACTGACATTCTACAGGTATTACATGACTCTTAATTTTCAATTCAAAAGTAAACGCCGTAAAGGTGATCTCTCAGCCCTCAAATTCTGATGTCCCGCCTTCTAGAACTGTAGATAACCTGAAAAAGTAGGATTTGGTGAGCTAACTAGCCCAGTAGGATTCAATCTATTAATCATAAGAATTAAGATAATCAAGGACATTGAAAAGAGTTTAACCGTTATCAAGGCTAGATAACAAAAGTCACTGGACGACCAAGTCCACAGATAATAAACAGGAGTACGAAAATAAGATTGTATGATCAAGAATTCAGGATAACACACAGGTTCTGGTTCAAATCATATCTAACTGATGATAAATAACATGATGACTAATCTAGATGATAGTGATACAATGCCAAACATCTCGTTGTCCTTTATCATTCCGCACGGCCCGTAAATGAATTCGGGTGCTCCTCCCAGGACTGGACCAGCCCTATTTGCACAGGCATATTAATCAAGTGGGGTCCAGGGACCCAATAATTGTCATCACCAGTTATTCATAACCAATTGTGGTACTCAAGTATTCCAAACTTTTATGTAATCAAAGAATATGAATTCAGGTTATTGAACACAGAGAATTGTAACCAACTTGACGCTACTTGTATTTGAAGACTTCAAGGGCAATCCAAAGAAGAGTATAGGGGATAATGTGAATGATCTTTGGAGTGACATAATAGTAAATATCCAAGAGAATGAAAGAGATGGCTTGTTGGCCCAATAGCTTGAAGTGTTAGTAGAAGACTAAACAAAGAAGGGTACTAGAACACTGGCCCAAACAGTGTGTGTCGACAGCCAGGAAGTGGCTGTCGACAGGTACTAGCATCCAGTAGCCAAATTCTGGTTTTGAGCAGTGCTTGTCGATAGACCTGGTCTGGCTTTGGACAGGCCAGTGCATCTGTCGACAGACAGATGCTATCTGTCAACAGTCACTGGTGTTTCCAGTAGACAAGGGTTCTGGGAGCCTGGGGTCTATCGACAGGTGCTTCCTGTCTTTCGACAGCCGCCTGGTGAACTTCCAAAAAGGGCTCTACAATCACTTTAAAGGCTTGAACAAGGAAATCTATTGATCAAAACATGATCATTAACAACTAGAAAGACTTGTTCACTACTTTGGACACTACTTTTTTATGAAAGACAGGGATTAATAGCATATGGCAAAGCACAATCTATTCATGGTTAGCTAGAAACTCTAAACAACAAAGTATTGGAGAACAATTCCTATAACAACAATCGCTTGCACTCAACAAGATTTCTACATGATGAACACACACTTCCAAGAGTGTTTATAGAGTCAAACAATAGTTTGGGGATTAGAACACCTACACAGAGGGTTTTATAGCAAGCCAAATGGGTAAGCATGAGAGAGAAAGGAAGAGAATCATTTACATGATCGGCCAAGAATTTAGAAAAAAATGAAGTACTGGGTATATAATTCATCTAAACAACACTCGTTAAAACATGCTTACAGGAGATTATCACATTGTTCTAAAGATGGTTTACAAGATAAAGGTAGACATGTACGTGATGAAGAACTTCTTAGCCCATGTAAAAGACAAAGATGGAGGAAGAAGAAAGAATCCTACCTAACTAGAGAAAGGATGAAACTCTCTCTTCAATGGACTCACAGCTGGAGGAAGAAAGATGATACTATGAGTGCAATCGTAGCAGTCCCCGGTAGCTATAGCTCACAGCACCTCTGGTAAGAGAAATGGAAGTAGTAGCTCTAGCAGCAAGTCACCCACGCAAGTGTGTAAGCACAGCCACAGCAGGCGCAGCTCGACACCTCCAGGAATATAGTAACAGCTTCAAAGCACACAGCTCCAACAGCTTCAGTAGCACAGCAGACCCAGCAGAAGGAGAGTATGGAAAAGTACTATTGGAAAGGTTCGTAAGATAGATGTTGGGGTGTTTTTATAACCCAACCGGATTTCCATGCACGATGGCACATCGGCCATCAAGGTGTCGAGGTATAAACCCCTTTAACCGTCCAAGGCCACTTGGTTCATGCAACCCTCCAAGCCTTACACCTAAGGGACTTCAATCCCATGAGAAGTGGCTCACTTAGCTCTTACCACATGAGCAACCGCTAAATCCAAGAAACTTGTCTTCGTAATTAGATGATAATTCAGCTGGCCTCTTTAACTCCTTATTTAGGTGTCCTAATGATGTCCAATCAAGTTTGAATTTCGACCTTAGGCTAATGAAAGGGTTTTACAAATTATGATGATTTTAGTTTAATTTTTAAAATTCATTTTTCACTGGGTGAAAAATGCCCAGAAAATAGTTACGTCGGCTTAATCTCGATATTCGCTCGTCAACAATTTTAGATATTTACCTTTTTGATATCACCACATTTTTCTAAAAATTATGGTATTCTCAGATTCCATTTTCTTTACAGAATTTTGGTGTCGCCCAATCGGAGCGCGCACCTCTAAGTACAACACTTGAAATATTATTTATTATATCTAATAAATCCTAAATTAAGATTAATTACATTCCATGAAAATAATTATGTTTAATAATCAAAATTTTCACATTTTCCTAATAAATAAAATATTTTCCCATTAAATAAAATTTTCGGGGTGTTACATGCTCTAAAGAAGAGTTTACTTTGCTATCATTGTTGTTGGCCATAAAGCACACTTCCTCATCTTCAGAACTTGAGGAGCTTTCTCTTTCTTCACTTTGGTCTTCATCTGACCAGGTTGCGAGCATTGCTTTTGGCTTTTTCATTTTCATATTCTTTTTGTATTTCTTGTGCATTTCCCTCTTGAGCTCAAGACACTCACCTTTTATGTTGGGTTTTCATTCTAACATTTATAACAACATGTTTTTGATGATGAATAACTTCAATTGAGGTTTGATACATGTAACACATGAAAAAGAAACTAATGCAATACTTGATTGTTTGTGTATTCAAAATACTTAATTTTACATGTTTCATCATGTAGGTACAAATGCACAAAGTCAAGCTCTCTCCAAGCAAGTGAAAAAGATCACAAAAAACAAAAGACAAGGTCACCTGTCGACAGACGCAAAAGACCTGTCGACAGATCTCACAGGTGTGGTCTGCCAGAAGACCCATAGTTCAGAAAGTCTTCATCTGTCGACAGATGACAAATCGGCTGTCGACAAATCTCACAGTCCAGAACATCCAGACTTCTGTCGTTTACACAAAAGAGCACATATGTCGACAGATGGTCTTCGACTGTCGACAGATCTCACAGAGCTGAAAATCCATACTTCTGTTTTACTGTCGTCTGTCGACAGATGGCCAAGACCTGTCGACAGACGGAGTACAATTCAAACTACGGAAAGTTTCTAAGTTATCCTAGGAGGTGTTTCCGACTCTCACGTTTCTCCATGTGAGAACTCCTATATTTAAACACCTCTTTGAAGGAAATTTCGTAGTAAAGCAGCCACAACCAAAAACCCTAGAGCTACTCCAAGTTTCACAAGAGTTGCTGCTGCCCTACTTCAGACTGCTGCACAGAGCTCTAAAGATCCGTCGATCCAGCAGTTCCTGAAGGAAGAACGTCGAGGATTCAACCTTCTCCATCGACTCAAAGCATTCAAGTCGAAGATTGAACTTCCTCCAGGCGTTCTCAGAAGAGTTCTTCACCAGGATTTATTCTCTCACTCAGAACTCTCTCTGTTTTCATATTTCTACCATTTGTGTGTGTGTTGTGGTGATTCAAGCGATCCTTGTGCTTGAGATCACGTGTGTGTTGTTCTGATCGTGGGTGGACATCAGAAAACACGTGTGTGTGAGTTGTAGTCACTGAACTCGCTCATAAGCAGTTTTCTCTGCGTGTGTGTGTGTGCCGTGGACGTAGGATACACGATTTGTGTACTCCGAACCACGTAAATCTTCGTGTCTTGTTGTTTGAACGATTTTCACGTTAGATGCTTGATAGGCACGTTGCATTCACACACTAGATAGATTGCTAACTCACCTACACATCGTCAACACATCTAAGTCTCACTTTGTTTCTACAGAAAATTGAAAAGACTTTGTTGTGATTGAAAAAGGGTTGTTTTTAAACTTTTAATTGATAGTAATCTATTCAACCCCCCTTCTAGATTACCATATTGGGATTCCACAAACCTTTCAATTGGTATCAGAGCCAAGTTTCTCTGATTTACTGCTTTATCTGTTTGATCTTACGATCAGGAGATTCACGGTCAAATGGAATCTAACAAGGGGTATATGGCCGAAGGACACTCAGTGACTAGGCCACCCTTCTTTGATGGCACTGACTATCCGTATTGGAAAAATCGGATGCAGGTGTTTCTACGAGCACAGAATTTCAAACTATGGAAAATAGTCAGAAAAGGAGCATATGAATTGCTTCAGGACAAGGATACCTGGACCAAGGACCAGATAGCCAAGGGGACACTCAACTGGAGCGCCCTCAACATGATGCAGTGCGCAGTCCATCCGAAGGAATACTCGAGAGTCTCCACATGCACCTCAGCAAAGGAGATGTGGGACAAGCTTGAGCTAATCTATGAAGGTACATCTGAGGTAAGAGAATCAAAGGTAAGCATGTTGGTTTCAGAATATGAAATGTTCAAAATGAATAATACTGAAACCATCTCTGACATGTTTGCTAGATTCATGATAATAATAAATGGATTGAAAGGTCTTAAAAAGGAATACTCAGAAAGTGACTTGGTGAGGAAGATACTTCGGTCTCTTCCATCCTCATGGAACACCAAAGCCACGGTCATTGAGGATTCCAAAGACCTCTCAAAAATGAAAGTAGATGAATTGATTGGTTCTCTGATGACTTATGAACTGAATGTCAAAAGAAAGGAAACTGAAGAAAATCCTAGGAAGCCACTTGCGATGAAGGCTTCTAGGAAAAATTCCTCAGCTTCCAAGAAGGAGGTTATTCAGGAAAGTAATGAGTCTGAATCATCTAGTGAGAGTGAGAATGACGAAATGGCCATGCTCACTAGACAATTCAAGAAATTCCTGAAATACAAAAGGAGAGGTTCAGGTAACTCTAAACCTTTCCAAAAGAAAGAATTTTTCAATAAATTTGATGCTAACAAAAATCTGAGATTGTATGTTATGAGTATAAAAGCAAGGGCACATGAGAGGAGAGTGCCCTGAGCTCAAGAAAAAGCTAAAGAAAGACAAGTTCACCTTCAAGAAAGCCAAGACAATGTTGGCCACTTGGAGCGATGAAGACGAGGATGATCACAGCCAAGCTACCTCCGGAGATGAGGAAGTCCACTGTCTCATGGCGAGAAGTGAAGACTCAAATGAGGTAAACTCTTCCTTTGAAAGCTACTCAGTTGATGAATGGGAAGAGGCTTATACTGTGTTATTTGAAAAATTCTGTGAACTAAAATCTTAAAACAAGGCACTCAAGAAGAAAGCTAACCAACTCGCCAACAACACACAAAATGATGAGCAAGTTGCATTATTGATGAAAGACATTGAAATGATGAAAATTTATGAGGAAGCTCACCATGAGGAGATGGATAATTTGAAACTAAAATTCCAAGAGGTTCAAAAAGAAAAAGTTGATTTAATGAACTCCTTGGAAACTCTTCAAGGTGAGCATGAGAAACTGAAAGAAAGATTGGAAAAGTCTGAAGAAAATCTGAATGGGAAATCTGAAGATTTGTCAAGGTTTGTTAAAGGGAAACAAAAGCTTGATGCAATCTTGGGGTCAAATGTTTTTGTTCCAAAACATGGGCTTGGGTTTCAACCAGTTAAACAAAAGAAAATTGGTCAGAATTTGATAACATCCTTTGTTGAAACAAGCCCAAGTACAAGTAAGAGTACCCCCTCAAAAAATAGCAAAAACAAGGCTAAGGGAATGCAACCCCAAACCAAGGCAAAGAAGCCTAATGCGGGTACAGGTTCAAGATCTGTTGACAGCCCCAAGGAGAGCTGTCGACAGGTCAGGAAAACCAGCCCAAAAGAAAAATTGACAAGGCAACAGAAAGGTAAGATGCCCATGCATGCTCCAAAGAACATCAAGCCCACTGTTGTAAATAAACCATCTTCATGCAAAATCTGTAAAAAGATTGGGCACATTGAAAAATAATGCTGGAATAACCCAAATAAACAAAAATTCAAACAAGTTTGGATTCCAAAGCATTTACTGTTTGGCATGAATGATACCTTAGCACCCAGAGTGATTTGGGTACCAAAACCTCTTGTCTAATCCACATGTGCAGGAATGCCTAGCAGCCCACAATCAAAACGAATGGTACTTGGATAGCGGCTGCTCGAGGCATATGACGGGGGACAAAGGAAAATTCTGCATGCTCGTGGAAAAGGACGGAGGTCAGGTTATATTCGGAGGTAACAACAAAGGCCAGATCATCAGCTCAGGTAAGGTCGGTAAGTTTGCCTCTAACTCAATAGATAATGTGCTACTTGTTGATGGCCTTCATCACAATCTGCTCAGCATAAGTCAATTGTGTGATAAGGGTCACAAAATTATCTTTGAATCAGATTCATGTCAAATACTTGATAAGGAAACAGGAAGTCTGAAGTTTTCTGGAAAAAGGATAAATAACATCTACATGGTTGATTTAGATGATCCAGAAAATAATGATTTGTGTCTTGTAGCAAACAAACAGGACGAGCTTACATTGTGGCATCGTAGGCTCGGTCATTCTAGCTATAATGTATTGCACAAGATCATGAGGCTTAGATTGGTGAGTGGTCTTCCTGAAATTTCCTTTAACAAGAATGAGAATTTCTGTGATGCATATGCACAGGGAAAACAAACCCGGAAATCCTTCAAATCAAAGGCACCGGTAAGTACCTCTAAAGCTTATGAACTGTTGCACATGGACTTATTTGGTCCTACGAGAACACTTAGTCTCAATGGCAAGCGTTATGGATTTGTCATTGTAGATGAATTCTCTAGGTTCACTTGGGTAAAATTCCTGGCTCACAAGAATGAAGCGTTAAGTGTTTTTGAAGAACTCTTCAACAAAATTGAGCATGGAAATGTCAATAAAATTTGCTCTATCCGTACTGATCACGGGGGAGAATTTGACAATAATTCCTTCTCTGAATTTTGCAGGAACCAAGGCATAGAACACATGTTCTCCTCCCCAAGAACTCCAGAGCAAAATGGGTCGTGGAGAGGAAGAATAGAACCTTGGTGGAGATGGCTCGTACGCTTCTGGTCGAGAATCAACTTGCGAGAACTTTTTGGGCAGAAGCGGTAAACACGTCTTGCTACATCCTTAATCGAGCCATGGTAAGACCCGTATTCAAGAAAACTCCTTATGAACTTCTAAAGGTAAGAAACCCACTATTGGGTACTTTAAAGTTTTTGGTTCAAAGGTGTTCATACATAACAATGATAAAAATGATTTGGACAAGTTTGACGCCAAAAGCGATCAAGGTATTTTTCTTGGATACTCAGAACACTCTAAGCCTATAGGGTGTTCAATCTGAAATCTAGAACAGTGGAAGAAACTCCACATGTTGTTTTTGATGAAACTCAACTCAAGCCTAACATTTCAAATGCTTACAGGTTGATGAATCTGAAGGAACAACGTTTAGGGAACTTCAAAGTAAAGGAAAAAAAAAGTCTCAAGCTGGTTCAAAAACTAAGAGTGGATTTTTTCGCAGGTATGATGATGAAGAAGATATTCTCCCGTTCAACAATTCAGAAGATGTACCTGACAAAGATCCACAAGAGGAAGAACAACAACTTGAACCACCTCAAGCACTTCCTCCTCCAGAACAACCTCCTCAAATGCAAGATCTTCCAGGGCCTTCAACAGTCATGAATGTGAGGTATTCAAAAGATCATCCTCTTGAGAATGTGATAGGAAATTTAAATGAGTCGGTTCAAACTAGATCTAAGGTTAATCAAATAGTTGAACAGGACCATTTAGCTTTTGTCTCTCAAGTGGAACCCAAGAATGTTGAAGAAGCCTTAAAAGAAGATTCATGGATTGATGCTATGCATGAGGAGCTTGGGCAATTCCAAAGAAATAATGTATGGAGTTTAGTTCCTAAAACCCCTGAAATGTCTGTCATAGGTACAAGGTGGGTCTTTAGAAACAAACTCAATGAAGAGGGTAAAGTGGTGAGAAACAAGGCTAGACTGGTTGCAAAGGGATATAATCAGGAATTTGGTGTAGACTTTGAAGAATCCTTTGCACCTGTAGCTAGGCTAGAAGCAGTTAGAATTTTGTTAGCATATGCATGCTCAAACAAATTTAAATTGTATCAAATGGATGTCAAAACTGCTTTCTTGAATGGCTACATAAAAGAGGAAGTCTATATCTCTCAACCACCGGGCTTTGAAGATCATGAGAAACCTAACCATGTCTATAAATTGCACAAGGATCTTTATGGTTTGAAACAGGCACCCCGAGCTTGGTACGACAGATTAAGTACATTTCTGGTAAGCAAAAACTACTCAAGAGGTAAAGTAGACAAAACTCTCTTTACAAAGAAAGTTCGCACACACATCATTGTTGTTCAAGTTTATGTGGACGACATTATTTTTGGATCTACTAACCCTTCACTGTGTGAGGAATTTTCCAAACACATGCACAGTGAATTTGAGATGAGTTTAATGGGGGAGCTTCAATTCTTTCTTGGTTTGCAGGTCAAGCAAATGGAGGATGGCTTCTTCATAAACCAAGAAAAGTATGTTAAAGAGCTTCTAAAAAAGTTTCAATTTGAACAATCAAAGCCTGCCTCAACACCCATGAGCACAAGTATAAAACTTGAAAAAGATGAGAAAGGTAAACCGGTAGATGCCAAACAATTCTGAGGTATAATTGGCTCTCTCCTCTATCTTACTGCAAGTAGACCAGATATTCAGTTCAGTGTTTGCCTCTGTGCTAGATACCAATCTAGTCCAAAGGAAAGCCACTTAATTGCAGTTAAGAGAATTTTCAGATATCTCTCAGGTACGTTTGATTTGGGTCTTTGGTATCCAGCAGGTAGTAGCTTTGACTTGGTTTCATATTCTGATGCTGACTATGCTGGATGTAAAATTGACAGGAAAAGCACTAGTGGCTATTGCCAAATCCTTGGCGGTTGCATGGTTTCGTGGGCATCCAAGAAGCAACACTCGGTTGCACTTTCCACTGCAGAGGCAGAATATGTTGCTGCAGGGAGTTGTGCGGCACAAGTGTTGTGGATAAAAAGTCAATTGTGTGACTATAACATTGATATTGGATGCACACCTATCCTATGTGACAACACCAGTGCAATCAACTTATCAAAGAATCCCATTCAACACTCTAGGACAAAACACATAGAAATCCGTCACCATTTCTTGAGAGATGAGGTAGCCAACAAAACCTTAGAAATCAGTTTCATACCCACAGAAAAACAATTGGCTGACATCTTTACCAAACCTCTAGCTGAAGATAGATTCACCACTTTGAGAAGAGAATTGGGCTTGTGTAAATTGCAGTGAAACTGATCCATATACTGAGCATATGTCTCTTGTGTGCACCAACTATGAGGTATATTAAATAGTGTTTGTGGAAGAACAAGTAAAGCTTGTTTGGAAACTCTCATTATGCGTAGAGGAAAGATCCTCCGCCACGTATCCATAGTTGACATGCATGTAAGGGGTATGTACTTTATATAGGGATGAGTTTCTTTACAATTTGTCCGTTCTCTACTTCAGTGAAACATTGAAAATCTTAACAATTTGTCTTCCTGAAAGCTTGGTGTGCTCACATGGCTGGTCCAGTTGTAATAGTGTGTCTTGCATTCTCAATTTCTTGTTTTCACATGAGCACACACTATGGGGGAGCAAGTTTAAGTTAGATGTCCTTCATGAGAGAAGAATCACTCATTCATGTGTATCTTCAATTCCCTCACTTGTCATGATCATCTCACTCTTCATTCTAACCTTAAACCATTTTGCACAGGCATCTGTCGACAGCTCCCACTCCATCTGTCGACAGATCAGGCCTCACAGAACTCTAATTCTTTTGTCTGTGCAATCTGTCGACAGACGACAACTTATCTGTCGACAGATCTCACAGGTTCTGCTCTGCCCGAACTGGCCTTTCTTCTGTCTGTGTGATCTGTCGACAGGCACTTCTCTAGCTGTCGACAGACACCAACTCTTCAAGCAATTCATGCCTATTTCACATACTACTTGCTGAGCAGGTTCATGTACTTTCACTAAGGTGTTTATTGGGTGGATATACATGTTTAACTTCATCATATACACATGATATTGATGTTATCCCCCAAACCACCATGATTTGGACATACTACTCATGCTTGGGTTTATGTTACATCATTTCGAAAACATTGAACTATCTTAGAGGATTAACACCTAAACTCCATTGAATAATTTCCTTGTAGGCTCACACCATTCTCAATACAATTGAAAATTCTTATGGTCATTGAACTTTATGTTTTGAACTGAAGGATCATCATATGCATCTCCTTGATCTTAAGTTTAAGCTAAAATGGAGAAAAGCTACCTATTTCAGAAAAATATATTCAACGTCATTTAAAAACAAACATTGGGATAAAGGTAGAGCTATGATGGGTCTTGCTGAGTAACCGGGGAGACGGGCATCACAAATGTCTGCCCTCGCGTCAAAAAGCAAACTCATTATCTCTATACAACGGTATAATGGAAACTTCGACTGAGTAACTGGGGGTACGGGCACTTGTCATGTCTATCCTCATGTCAAAAGGTGTGAAGTTATCTTGAATATCACTTTTCCCATTGCATTCTTTTCTTGAAAGCAAAAAAAAAATGAAAATGAAATAGTGTGAAGCCTCCAAAGTGTCTCAAATCTAAAGGTCATGTAGTGTCTATGGCTATCCAGAAGTTTAGACATTTATTTCAATCATCATTTGATCATCATAAACTTGGAATAGTGTTGGTCTACAATGTCCTTAATCAACCAAGGGTAATGGTGTCTTTTCTCAACGAATGGAAAATGTTCTCTTAATGCTTTAAATTTAAGTCCCTTGGGTATTATGTTTAAACCATTTAGGTAAGTGGGAGAGCCTTAATGTCCATAACAATGATAGGTTACAATATGTGTTTACCCATCTTACACCTTACAAATATGCCTCATGTAACCAATGCTCCCATTTCTTTCTTCAAAATCCACATCAAAAATCACTGGCAGAAAATCTACAGGATCTGCCGACAGATCCCCTGTCATCTGTCGACAGCCGGCGGCAGACCCGGTTTGGGAAGTCCAACGGGCACGCCGTTTGGGCTTTTTTGGTGGGGGCTTGCCTTTTAAAATCCCCTCCTCTTTCTATAAAAAGGCATCCACAGGACCCCTTCCCCTCCTACCACCAAAACCCCTCTCCACCTCCCCTCCAAATCTCCATACCCTGTCTGGACGGGAAAACCCTACCTTCCTCCGGTCTTCCTTCCTCTCATCCGAGCCCTCACCCATGTCTCTCTCTCACGCTCATCCTTCTCGTTCTAGCCCTTCCTCATGTCTTCCAGGCCATCAAAGAAACTGGCTTCTCGCTGCCGTCCCTCCTCTTCTCGGGCCGGTGACGACGGGGCTGAGGCTGAGCACAGGACAAAGCATCGGGACGATCGTCTTCCCGAGCTTGTGGTGCCTCCCCGTCTTCACCTCACTCACTCCAAGGGAACGCATACCAAGTTTGTCCAGCAACGGTATGTAGAGTTTGAGTCCTTGGCTGACATGTTTCCTAATCTCCAAGCCCTATTCGACAATCAGGGCTGGACTCCGTTTCTCTACCATCACAAGCGGTATTCTCCTTCCGCCGTTCGTGACTTCTACAACCACCTTGGCTTCACTCCAGATAATCGTTTCTTTACCACCGTCAAGGGCACAACTTTTCAACTCACTGAAAATCTTCTTTGCACAGCCCTTCAAATCCCCAATTCTGGAGTTGATATCCTAAGCCACAAACCGGATGCCTCTATCTACTACCCTCTCCTCACACTTGAGGATTATGATGGCACCAAGAAAATCTCTAAACTCAATGCAAACTCATTTCCTCCATTGATCAGGATGATTCACCACATATCCACTACCATGATTGCGCTTAAACATGGCAGTCCGGAGTTGGTCACCGATGTTCACAAATCTCTCTTCACCTTCTTCCTCAGATGTGAACCCATTAATCTCTCACTTCTGATGCTTAGTCTTATAAAAAAAACATTCTACCAACCCCGGAGGTCGATGCCCTTTGCATGTCCACTTACCTCCCTGATGAGGTTCATCGGCATTGTCATTCTAGACAACGAGTGCATAGAGCTAAATTCTCGCAACAGCTTTGATCTCACTGTAGCACATCGCATGGGATACAAGCTTATTGATGGAGTTGTTACCCGGGAGCTTAAGGGTAAAGCACCTGTTGATGCCGTAGGGGAGAATGTTGAAGAGAAGATGAGAATCTTGCTGATGATGCTGAAGATGACGAGGATGAAGACTCCCAATCTGAATCACATGGTATGCCGGGCGTTGAGATTGCTAGTGATGCTCCAGCTCAACCATCCATTAGATATTTGCTTGCACAGTTACAGCTACAGATGTCCACTAGATTTGAGAAGCTGAATACAAGATTGGACACAGTGGATACGAGTCTGGAATCTCTTGCGGACACTCAAGTCCAGCTCCAGCTCCGTATTACAAGGCTTCAGACAGAGATGCATAACACTCGTCAGGCTCCAGCTCCGCCTGCTAATGATGCTGCCTAGGTAGGCTTTATGTCTAGGAATGGGTCTTCACGTAGTGTCTATGTCCTGTCTTGTCTGAGTCTTATGGTCTTTTTATTTCACTTTGTGGTCATGTATTTTATTTCCCTTTCATGTTTACTCTCAGTCAAACAACTTTTTGTACTGTGTATGCCTCTTTCACATCAATGAATTCACAGTGCCATGTTCCATGTTTGTCTATATGTTTGTCTGATGAATGCTTTTAGATGTTGTCAAAAGGGGGAGAAACCTCAATGTGCATTAATTGATAAATTTTGTCATCATCAAAAAGGGGGAGAATGTTGGGTTTTCATTCTAACATTTAAAACAACATGTTTTTGATGATGAATAACTTCAATTGAGGTTTGATACATGTAACACATGAAAAAGAAACTAATGCAATACTTGATTGTTTGTGTATTCAAAATACTTAATTTTACATGTTTCATCATGTAGGTACAAATGCACAAAGTCAAGCTCTCTCCAAGCAAGTGAAAAAGATCACAAAAAGCAAAAGACAAGGTCACCTGTCGACAAACACAAAAGACCTGTCGACAGATCTCACAGGTGTGGTCTGCCAGAAGACCCATAGTTCAGAAAGTCTTCATCTGTCGACAGATGACATATCAGTTGTCGACAGATCTCACAGTCCAGAACATCCAGACTTCTGTCGTTTACACAAAAGAGCACATCTATCGACAGATGGTCTTCGACTGTCGACAGATCTCACAGAGCTGAAAATCCATACTTCTGTTTTACTGTCGCCTGTCAACAGATGGCCAAGACCTGTCGACAGACGGAGTACAATTCAAACTACGGAAAGTTTCTAAGTTATCCTAGGAGGTGTTTCCGACTCTCACGTTTCTCCATGTGAGAACTCCTATATTTAAACACCTCTTTGAAGGAAATTTCGTAGTAAAGCAGCCACAACCAAAAACCCTAGGGCTACTCCAAGTTTCACAAGAGTTGCCGCTGCCCTGCTTCAGACTGCTGCACAGAGCCCTAAAGATCCATCGATCCAGCAGTTCCTGAAGGAAGAACGTCGAGGATTCAACCTTCTCCATCGACTCAAAGCATTCAAGTCGAAGATTGAACTTCCTCCAGGCGTTCTCAGAAGAGTTCTTCACCAGGATTTATTCTCTCACTCAGAACTCTCTCTGTTTTCATATTTCTACCATCCGTGTGTGTGTTGTGGTGATTCAAGCGATCCTTGTGCTTGAGATCATGTGTGTGTGTTGTTCTGATCATGGGCGGACATCAGAAAACATGTGTGTGTGAGTTGTAGTCACTGAACTCGCTCATAAGCAGTTTTCTCTGCCTGTGTGTGTGTGCCGTGGACGTAGGATACACGATTTGTGTACTCCGAACCACATAAATCTTCGTGTCTTGTGGTTTGAACGATTTTCACGTTAGATGCTTGATAGGCATGTTGCATTCACACACTAGATAGATTGCTAACTCACCTACACATCGTCAACACATCTAAGTCTCACTTTGTTTCTACAGAAAATTGAAAAGACTTTGTTGTGATTGAAAAAGGGTTGCTTTTAAACTTTTAATTGGTAGTAATCTATTCAACCCCCCCTTCTAGATTACCATATAGGGATTCCGCAAACCTTTCATTTTATATGTCCTGGCTTGTTGCACCTATAACAAATAACATTCTCATTAGTCTTTTCATTTTTGCTAAAGTTATTGTTTGAAGAAGAAGATTTATTTTTGCTAGAAAAGTATTTGTTCTTTCCATTGAATTTTCCTCTTCTTGATTTTAAAATTTTTCTACAATGTCTGATTATGAGGGCAATCTCATCCTCATCAGATTCATACTCTTCAGAATTAGATTTCTTTTGGATTTTTTCTATGTGACTTGATGAAGCCTTAAGTGCTACTGGTTTAGTTTAAGCATGTGTTCTTCAATCCTTTTCAGGTTTATTTCATATGTCATTAATGATCATATGAGTTCATCCAAAGATATTTTGGATAAATCCTTAGAATCTTCAATCACAGTAGCTTTTGTGTGTCAAATTGATGATAAAGAGCGCAAATTTTTCTTACCAATTCAAAATCAGTATACTCCTTACCTAGTTCCTTCAGTCTATTGACAATTATCATAAACCTAACAAACATTTCAGAAATTGATTCATCAGTTTTCATCATAAACAATTCATATTCATAAACAAGTATGTTTGCTTTGGTTTCCCTAACTTGAGATGTTCCTTTATATATTAATTCAAGTTTATCTCACATTTCCTTAGCAGATTTGCACATGGATATTCTTGAATATTTCTTAAGGTGAACAACACCCTGAAGCATATTCATGGCACTATAGTTAAGAGTTGCTCTTCTAATTTGCTCTCTAGTTCAATTCTCTTCATTCTCATTGTTTTCATAAGGACCTTTTTTAACCATCTTCTAGATTTCATAAATTTGAGCCCATAGAAAGACTTGCATGTGATTTTTCCTGTAAGAGTAATCAGATCCATCAAAATATGGTGATCTATTGATAGAATAACCCAAGCTACAAAACCTCGAGAATCCATAGATCAAGTTAAGACACAATGAATGAGAAAGCAAACAGTTCAAGTAGTTAGATCACATAGATCAAGTGAAACTTCAATAGTCAAGCAATCAAGCAATTCAACCAGATTAGATGATGTTTCAAAAGATCAAACAAAAGTAATCAAATCAGATCAGAATTAGATGTTAACCTACTTTGATACCAATTGTAGGATCGAACAGGCAACAGGCAAGGTGAATAGATCTAGAGGGGGGGGGGAGGGGTTGAATAGATCTATTAGTAATTGCAGCGAAAACTTCAGTAATTCAAAATTACTTCAAATTGTAGATCCATTCAGATAGGAAAACTCACTGATCTGATGTGTAGGTGTGTGTAATTGATGTGTGAGACAATTAGACAAACAATGTGTGTGAATGTTTAGTGTGAGAACGAAGTCCCTATCCATGCATCTAGCGTAGAAAAGAGTTCAAACCATTGCATAGGAGATTTTTAGGTGGTTTGAAAATCACACCAGTGATTCCTACATCCACCCCACACAGTGAGGCCACACTACTCAAAACCTTAGTACAACACATACGCTAGAGCACGACGGCTCCAACACACACACTAGAGCATGACGGCTCCAACACACATGAGCTCGACAGCTCAAACACACTTAAGCTAGATTAGGTTCACAAGAAATCAGATCATGTGGCACTGATCTGATTCACACATTCACATGCATTGAGATCTGCACAGAACACTTGTGCAAATTGCTCAAACAAATTCAAAGACAATTTAGATGAACATTCCAATAGAGATGAGGGATAGATGTGTGAATTGGATGTTCCTCGTTGTGAGCTATCTGCTGAGAGCTTGAATTGAAACCCCTTGAGAAGTTTTGATGGAGGTCTTCTTCAAATCACGATGCTCTGTTTCATATTTGAATCTGCTGCTCTCCTTCAATATGATCCTCTTCTCTTTCTGCTCTATGCTTGGCCTTGATCCTCACATCCTCTGTAATGGATGCCTCATTCAGATGAGACAAGGGCCCTTTATAACTTCAGTGTACTTCTTTGTATGTGGGAAACATATGCATAGAAACCTGGGGTTCACCCAAGGTTGCCACATATCCATAAGTTCTTCTCCTCTTTGCCAGTTAGATGAAATGGTATTTTGGCAATAAGAAGATCTCCCATAATCTTTAGAGATAAGTCATACCCTTTAGAAATTAGATACTTTTCATTTCTGAATTTTCACTCGAGGTGTGTCGACACATGTTTGCATTGTCAACACGTGTGTCAACACAACTGACTCAATATCAGTTCCAACTTATTGGGAGGATACATGTGTCGACCTGATTAACAGCTTGTGTCAACCTTCTGTGCTTTTCTTCAAATATAGCTTACTGGATGAATACTGTGCGTTGACATGATTGATAGCTTGTGTCAACACCCTGTGCTTTTCTTCAACTATAACTCACTGGACAGACTAAGTGTGTTGGCCTGAGTGACAACTTGTATCGACACAACTATGACTTTGTTCTTCAGAGGCTTACTGGATAAACTGAGTGTGTCGACCTAATTGACAACTTGTGTCGATACAACTGTTACAAAGTTATGTAAACCTGTATTTATAAAATGTTAACCATCAAAACATGTCATCATCATTAACATATGAAATATGAAATATCAAAAATATGTTGTTTAAGCATCATCAAAATCAAATTATGAGCGTTTTGACATCATCCACGACAAAATGTTTTAGTCATCATTAAAATCATCATCAAAGTAGTAAATACACACTCAACACAACAACAACTTCTAGTTGTAACAGTGCATTAAAATCTTTTATTATGACTGTAAAACGTACTATGAAATTTGTAAGGATGTTTCATTTAATACATCGTTTCCTTGTCACCTTTTGATGTTACTGCCTCACTGAACACCTCTATGGTTCATCAAATTACACTATGTATGATTCCCTCAAAAGTACTCCTTCCGGCATATTTGATAAAATGTAATTTTAATTAGTTAACACAACAATAATGAGCAATGAAACTAGTTGATCAATGGAATAAGCCAAAACACTACTACTTAAATCCACTATCTCTTCTATTCAATCTATAATCAAGTGCCATATCCTAAACCTTTACATCTGTCATTATAGAGAGAATTCTTCCCAGAACTTCATATGTTATACCTCTCCTTGATTTAACATTTACCTATTCTCTTAAGAGGATCTCATTTTTGGACCAAACAATGAGAGAAATATCACTAATTCAATTTGTACTCATTCTTTATTGCTTATTTCCAAAAAAGGGGGGGGAATGTTCATCAAATATTTCAATACTACTTTCATATTTCATAATTTAAGTTTAGAACATGCGTACTTTACATGCTTGCTCTACTTCATGTTACTTCTTTGAGAAGTTTAGAATTGAATGTTTGATTAAACTTGGAAAATGTGCACAACATTTAATTTTGTCATCACCAAAAAGAGGGAAATTGATTAATAGAGTTCATGTAATTAACATTATGATGAACAGGGTTCATGTAATTAATATTATCTCATTATTTAATCCAAGTTTTGATGATAATAAAATAAGCATGCTAACAAAATCATATGACCAATAGTTGACTTAGAATTGCCTTGACAAATAAATGAGAAGACAAAATTTTATATACATTGATTGAATAAAATATTTATGATTGTATCTTCATCACAAGAAACGAGTCTCAAATGACAAGTCAAAACAAGACTCTGACTCATGAGCAAAATTAATTCTCTGCACTCAAATGAAAAACAAGTCTCAGACATATAAAAAGAAAAACCAGTATAAGGCATGCACATAATCAGAAAAGGTGTCTCTAGACACATAGGGAAAACAACCATATAGACACAAATACAAAAATGAATCTCAAAACACATTATAAGAAAACTAGTCTCAAGATAGAAATGAAAATGAGTCTCAAGACTTAAATTGAAAAGCAAGTCTCATGACTTAAAGAAAAATGAGTCTCAAAGAAAAACAAGTCGCCAGAGTCAAATAGGAAAACAAGTCTCTAAACTCAAGTAAAACAAGTCTTTAGGCACATAAAGAAATCGAGCCTAACTCTAGACAAAATGGGTCTTACACTACAAGCTATTAAAATGAGTCCTTCTCTAAAATCTAAAATAGGTCTCAAGAAAATGACTTTGTAGTAAAATGACAAATCTTTAAAACGAGTTTTACTCTAAAGTTACAAATTGAGTCTTACACTTGAAGAGAAAATGAGTATCAAGATAGAAAATGTCTCTCTCAGAGATCAAATAAGAGTCTTACGGAAAACAAGTCTTAGTAAAAAGATAAGATTCAAAATGATTCTCATGTTGAATCTAAAACGAGTCTTTCTAAGATTTTGAAAATGATTCCCATGATGAAAGCAAAACAATTCCTTCCCAAAAAATTAGAAAATGATTCTTACTCTTAGACTCAAATTAAGTCTCTCTTTAAGTTACAAAAATCATGTCTTACTTAGAGCAAAAATGATTCTTATTCTCATAAATTTGAAAACTTGATTCCCGCTCAAATATTCACTTAGAAACAAGTCTCATGAGAAAGGAAAACAATTCTCACTATGAACCTCACATAATATCTTTTAGAATCATATCTTATTTCATATCTACATGATAGAAACAACTCTATAAAATCTTGTCTCACTTTTAAGAAGAATTGTTTATCAAGTTAAATACTTTTTGAGCTTAACAAAAATATCTTTTATTATTCAAAAACATTTGTTTATTCCAATTTGGAATAAATACTATCCTATCAAGATAATAAATAAGTTATTTAAGTCTAACAAGATATCTCGATAATTCATACATATTCAGGAAAGAGTTTTGAAATTCAAATTGGCATTAAATGTATTTCCTGGAACTCTGACAAATAATCAGGAAGATATCTGAACGGACATGTTTGTATTGTTCTTGTATAAATAATGTTGACTCTAGTCAAAAGGTAGAAGAAAAAAAGTTACCTTTTGTAGTTACATGTTATTGTGGGAAAGGACTTTTTAAGGTATGGACACCTATAAAATGAAGTTAGGATGACATATAAATATGGAACATATTTAAAGGACTAAAAAGAACATCTGAACAATATTTATGATCTAAGGCACATGAAAAGGACATGCCAAAAATAGCTCTCGGTGTATCTAATAGACAATAAGCCAAGATATAATGGGAAAAAGATTTTATTTAGTGATTGGTCAGCTATATACTGAGCTTAAAGATGTATCTAACGGTTGTAATATGAAGACAACAGATACCAAAGCGCTATCTAACAGATGGAAATTGAAGACACAATGTAATAATTGATGAAAAGCCATTTAGGAAGTCAAATAGAAGAAAAATATGTACTATCTAAAGAACACTTGAAGCTTCTATATATATATATATATATATTATATATATATATTTATATTTATTTATTTATTTATTTATTTTTATATATAGTCACATTTCAAAAGCATATGACTTTTGCCAAGAAGCATACACTAGCATTCATTGTGAGCAAGCAATAGGGACGAGCTGATTAGAAATTTTTTTTGAGAAAAGGGAAAAAGAAGAAAAAGAGATAGTATCAAACAAATCATTTCCACCTTCTCCAACAAGCATTCAAAGCTCTCAAAATATTCTTCCTTACCTTAAGAAACTCTGGAAGTATTAAAAGAGGAGTTCAAATCTTTAGTGACTGTGAAGCAAATCATCATCAAGCTGAAGCCACAACAATTACCTACTCTTTCATTCTTACCCATGGTTTATCTGTGTTGATTGCATTTAAGAGCTTTCATCATTACCACAATCTACCTGATTAGAGGCATTGTAAGAGTTGGCAAAAACCCTATGAAGGAGACCATATTGGGGTCTGTGCTACTGAGACTTACACTAGATTATGATAGGGTGACCAGATTGGGCTCTATTTCAATGATTGTGCGGCTCGCTCGTAAATCAAGTAAACTACCTTGTTACTTGAAAATAGAAGAGACTTGCTAGGGTTGATGTCCAATGAGCTATCTTTTTACTCGGAAATAGAAAAGACCTGTTGGGGTTGGTGTCCATTGAGACCTGTTGAAATCCCAGCCCAGTTGAATCTTGCAGTACTGGACGTAGGACTGATTTGGATTTGTGTCGAGCCAGAATAAATCTCGTGCCATTTGTGTGCGATTGCATTCTTGTGTGTTTACTTTCAATTCCTAGTAAGCAGTTGCATGCATTAAGAGTTTTAGATCTTAAACACCCTCGTTGCACAGATAGTTCACACATTCAATTTGATCAAGTCTTGTATAGATATTGGTTGACCTAAGTCGGTTCATACCAGATCAATCATATAGGGACTTTTATCCTATCCACATAATATCATTGTTTTATTACGGGTACTAAGCTTAAAGTTTTGAAATAAACCCATTCGACCTCATCTGAGTTGAGAACCCCCAAATCCCGTATGCTCCGAGAGATGGTCGTTTTGAGTTTCTAAGAAGTGGGTGAGATTGTTCAGACCGAGGGTCGAAGGCTTTGATCGTGCCGAAGCTATTTGGAAGACGATCGTGGGTGGATTTGGCTGTTTGAGGAGACCACCTTGGGTTGCCCAAGGTGGCGTCACCGGCTTAATCTGATATTTCTAGGTGGTTTGTCAGGCCCGTAGTTTAGGGATCTTGCTCACAATTAGGTTTTCTATATTTTTCCTTTTTTTTTTAGATTTTTCTAAAATGATTTGGGGGTCTATTTTCTTAAGAAAAGAGGTACCTGCATGAACTTGACTACGGCATAGACGATTGTCAAGTTCATGATGACCACACCAGATGTCGCCGCCAAATTTATGTACCCCCTATTTTTGACTCTATTTTCTTATTAAATGATAAGATCTACAAAGAATGCACGTCTGTTGGCTCTGTTTTGGTCTTTAGCATGGCTATGACATTTAGAACACATGATTAAATTGTTCATCAGCAGAGCATGGATATTTATTTTATTTTTATCTTATTTTCTGTTTGAGAGAAAATAACATGATTATTGCTGTTTTAAATTCTATATGGAATACGGGACTGAAAAGTCATCAGAAAAATTAATGTTTATCAACTTAAGTACTATTGGAACGTACCCATGCCATGATAGTTAAAGAAATTTCTGCATATAATTTCTAAGCAAGTTTAATATCATTTGTTGAGGACTGTTTTATTCATAAACATAAGAATATAGTACAGAAAATTATGTACAATTGGGGTTTCGTCTGATATCATGTTCAGTACATACAGTAAAAATATCAGCATAGATAGGACACTGTATACGTATTTAAAAATTTCGATCTTTTTATGTCCGTGTGTAAAGAATTATAGAAATAGTTAGTGAGAAAAATTATGAAAATTTGTAGGAATGATGCATGACCGGAAATAAATTTTATTACAAAATTGAAATATTTATGAGTTCTATAACTATTTTTACGGATGGTTGAGCTATATTTACATTATATTTTAATTAGTGATTTATGCATGATCACTGAAAAATCTGATAGTTGATGATCGGTCTATCTCCATATATATATTATATGTATTTTTGGTGATTAACAAAACTATGAAAATTATTAACTAACATTATTTTCTGAAGTTGGTCAACATGTCTCAAATAAAACAAACTCGGTAAGTTATCTACACTCATTTTCATTTAAAGTCAATTGCATATGATTTGCCTAAGTATATATCAACTTCTATTAAAAGTTCACAACGATTACTGTTTTGTTACTACATCGATTTTACTTAAACAACGACTATCTTATTAAAACATCGATTTCAGAAAGAATATCGATTTCACTTAAATAACGACTTCATTCAAACATTGATTTCAGTTAGAACATCGACTTCACTTAAACATCGATTTTGGTTCAAACATCGATTTCGGTTCTACATCGACTTTATTTAGAACATCGATTTCACTTAATTATCGATTTTTTGGTTCAACATCGATTTTATTTAGAACATCGACTTTACTTGAACATCGATTTCGGTTCAACATCGATTTCATTTAGGACATCGACTTTACTTGAACATCGATTTCGGTTCAACATCGATTTTATTTAGGACATCGACTTTACTTGAACATCGATTTTATTTAGAACATCGACTTTACTTGAACATCGATTTCGGTTCAACATCGATTTCATTTAGGACATCGACTTTACTTGAACATCGATTTCGGTTCAACATCGATTTCATTTAGGACATCGACTTTACTTGAACATCGATTTCGATTCAACATCGATTTCATTTAGAACATCGGCTTTACTTAAACATAGATTTCGATTCAACATCGATTTCATTTAGAACATCAACTTTACTTGAACATTGATTTCATCTGGAACATCGACTTTACTTAAACATCAACTTCAATTAAACATCGATTGCAGTACAACAATGACATCACTTAGAACATCGATTTCACTTGAACATTGATTTCAGCTCAACAACGATTTCACTTGAACATCGACTTCAGTTAAACATCGATTTCAGTTCAACAACGATTTCATCCAGAACATCGATTTCACTCCAACATCAATTACACTTATACATGGATTATGTTCACATCGACTTCATTTCAACATGGATTACCTTTCCACATAGATTATGGTTATATCTCAACATCGATTTCATTCCAACATCGATTCCACTCACAACGACTTCTCTTGAACATCAATTGTGATTGGACATCGACTACCAGATTTCATAGACTGTCTCTATGCATCGACTTTCCTTTGACAAACTATGCTTTAGACAGTTAATGGATACTATTTGTCTTGAATAAATTTTATCCTTCATGATTTCAAATACATTTTCAAATCTCTGTGCATTTCAAACTTTCTCGCGAACCATATTGTATCTTGTGCACTCAAACATTTATTATGTTTAGTACAATATCTCTGCACAACATATCTTCAGGTTACCATATTCATGTCACATAAAGTAGAACTTTAAAGGATGACAAAATGGAACTTCCTCTTCAGTATATCATCCTAAAGCATGGCTACTAATGTTGACTGACAGTTTAGACACATTTAAGATGCCTATGCTTTAGCATTTAATGGGTGCAGGTTTTCGGTAGTCACACATGCTACAACGTTGGACTTGTCACGTTGACAGAAGCAAAGAAGATATCCAGATAATCTTTCTCTCTGTCTGTGTCTATCCTAGCATTTAATTACTGTAGGTGTTTCCTGATTCCTACGTTGGACCAGACACAGCTAACATACCTGAAGATTAGAGACAACAGATACTTCAATAGATACCTCTTCAAACAGAAGATAAATAGAAGACTGAGGACTACATTAAGAAGAACTTTTTGAACCATCAAGGAACAACAAGAAAGAAGAGCTCGATCCTTCATTCAAAAGCCTCCAGCTCTTAGCTCACCACACAATGTTGTCTTTTAGTTTTTGAGAGCTTGGTTTTAGATCTGAGAGAGCCTTCTTCAGTGTAATACTTTGCCTCTCAGATTCTGCCTCAGATCTAGCATTTGTTATAAGCTTGGTCTAGGGGCCATCAACACTTTATTCTTATTTAGTGTTCTTCTTCATCTGTGAAGAGAAGACCTGTGTGGAGTAGGTGTCTGTTTCCCTTTGGTAAGAAAGAAGACATATTGTATCAGGTGGTGTAGTGCCTCTTCATGTAGTGAAGAGAAGGCCAGCTGCGGCTAGATGTGTAAGTGTCCTTGAGGGGGACTGTACTCTTGGTTAGTGGAATCTCAAGTCTTTGCTTGGGGACTGGACGTAGGACTCCTTGTGATAGGAGATCTGAACCAGGATAAAATTGTTGTTGTTCTTGTGATTGATCTTATTCTATCTTTGTTACTTGCTAACTCTAACCATCGAATTTAGTGTCTTTTGTCAAACTGATTTTATTAACAGGAATATTCATAAAAGAAATTTTTTGCAATCCATTCACCCCTGTCCCCCCCCCCCTCTGGGCTTGCAACCTGGTCAACAAGTGGTATCAGAGCCAAGTCTCTTCGAGTAAGTGGATCTCACGATCTGAAGAGCAAAGATAAATGGCAGCCCAAGGTCATGCTGAAGGACAATTGGTCAACAGACCTCCACTGTTCGATGGAGAAGATTACAACTATTGGAATACTAGAAAGGAGTTCTTTCTTCAAGGACTTGATTTTAAACTATGGACAATAATAGAATATGGAGATCTGGCAGTAACCAACACCAAAGAAAAATGGACAGATGATGACAAGAAGAAACTGTCCCAGAACAGCAAAGCCAAGAGTATACTGTGTTGTTCACTAAGCAAGAAGAAATTTAATAGAATATCTGCATGCAAGTCGACTAAAGAGATGTGAAATAAGCTAAAGCTCACTCATGAAGGAACTGATAAGGTAAAGGAAACAAGAATCGATATATTGGTAGCTCAATATGAAAGGTTCCAAATCAACTCTAGAGAATCCATCTACCAGATGTACAGTCGCTTTACAGATATCACAAATGGCTGTGCTGGGCTAGACAAAGCATATAAGACATGAGATATGGTAAAAAAAATATTAAGATCATTGCCAACTTCATGGACTCCTAAGGTAACCGCCATAGAGGAAGCAAATATTCTCATGGCATTGTCTCTCGAAAAACTCATTGGGTCTCTAATGGCTCATGAGATAAACATGGAAAGGCTAGGAGAATCCTCCAGCATAAAAAAACACAACAATGCTCTCACGGCTACAGAAAACACATCTGAAGGCGAGTCAGAAAGTGAAAGGAGTGAAGAAAATAGTGAAGATGAAGAAGCTTTTCTCTCCAGACGACTACAACGAATTCTAGCCAAGAAGAAATATCAGTCAGGAAGAACGTACTTCAAGAAAGGCAAAGAGTTCAAAAGACCTAAAGGCAAAGAAGTTAAAAGATCTGAGCCTTGTTGCCCAGTTGACGAGCCCAGAGGGGGGTGAATGGGTCTTTTAAAATTAATCTAGAAGATACCTGTAACTCAAAACAATCACACAAACGTTCTTCGAACTATGTTAGTTACAGTTAGTTTAAATAGCAATCACACAACGAAGACAGCCACACAACACAAGGATTATCCTGGTTCGGACTTCCTTTCCTTAGGAGTCCTACGTCCAGTCCCTGAGCAACAACTAAGGATTTCACTAACTAGGGAACAGTCCCCCTAAGGACGCTACAACACCCAGCTCAGCTGGTCTTCCTTCACACTCGAAGGGAACAACACCCTGGATACCACCAGGTCTTCCTTCACACCAGAAGGGAACAGCACAGAGAAGAATGTATGACTTTCAAGCCCCTAGATCCAGCTTTTGATAAGCGAGGATCTGAAGCAACTAGAACTGAGAGCAAAGAGATTATAAACAATTCACACTCTCAGAACTATACAGGCTCTCTCAAGATTTTCACAAACTAGTGGAGAGCAAAAGACCAAAAGCTAAGAGGAGTGAAGGATCTTGGCTCTCGACTTTCTTCAGAAGAATTTGAATGCTTGAATATCCAATCTTTTTGTCTATACTTCTGACTTGGATTTATAACTTCAATTTGAAATCTAAACGTTGAAGTGTCCGTTGTCTCTCTTTTGAGTAGTCGTTAGACTGAATGATGTCTAGAGTCTTGGAAGCTTCCAGTCATAGTCTTTTGATCACTTGAGCACGCAAAGAGATGAGATCTTCAAAGATATCCGATGGCTTCTATTTGTTTAACGTTGTACCATGAAGCTAGTTCAGAGGTCTGCACAGATGTCAATCTTAAATAGCAGACAGATAAGCTGTCTCTGATGTCAGTCAACGTCAGTAGCAATAGTCAAGAAAATAGTAATGACAAATAGCTTAAGTCTAAAGGACGTTATCAGAGTAGGCACGATAAAGGATGATATGGTCTGCATGCATGCAGAGATATGTTCAGATCTCATAAATGCAAGAGCGTCAGAGAGATGTCTACGTGGACTTTGACTGGTCAATGCTTTAATATGAATAGGATATCAATATATGGAATCGATGACTGAATGACTTATGAAATCGTTATGAACACTAATAAGTCATTATAGAGAGCAAATCGTTATAAATACTTATCAAGTCGTTATGAACTCTAAAGAAATCGTTATGCTAACTTATGAAATCGTTACAACAAGCAAGTCGTTGCGAGTTCTAAAGAAATCGTTATGATAACTTATGAAGTTGTTACAACAAGCAAGTCGTTGCGAGTTCTAAAGAAATCGTTATGATAACTTATGAAGTCGTTACAACAAGCAAGTCATTGCGAGTTCTAAAGAAATCGTTATGATAACTTATGAAGTCGTTACAATAAGCAAGTCGTTGCGAGTTCTAAAGAAATCGTTATGATAACTTATGAAGTCGTTACAACAAGCAAGTCGTTGCGAGTTCTAAAGAAATCGTTATGATAACTTATGAAGTCGTTACAACAAGCAAGTCATTGCGAGTTCTAAAGAAATTGTTATGATAACTTATGAAGTCGTTACAACAATCAAGTCATTGCACTTTCTAAAGAAATCGTTGTGGTACTTATAGAGTCGTTGTGACATCGACTTGTTTGAAACAACATGACTTTTTAGTCTTATAAGAAAATCGTTGCGATCACTTATAGAATCGTTACGACATCGATTTGTTTGAAACAACATGACTTTTCAGTCTTATAAGAAAATCGTTGCGATCACTTATAGAATCGTTACGACATCGATTTGTTTGAAACAACATGACTTTTCAGTCTTATAAGAAAATCGTTATGAACTTCAACAGAAATCGATATGGATTTAGAGAAATCTCATGTTGAAAAGATTGAAGCTTCAGAGTAGTAATGCATACCTTTATTGGCTTGTTTGACCTTGGTATTTTTCCTGTACTTAAGACTTATGAAATATTCATCAGATATAATTGATAAATTCTTGTTTGGTTTTGTTAATCATCAAAATATGTATATATATATATATAATTAATTAAAATTGCATGGGGACAGACTGATCATCAATCTCCCCCTTTTTGGTAATGACAAAACTGAACAATGAGCATGGATAAGAGTATCTGAATTTGTTGTAAAGAGAAGATATGCTAAGATTCTAAGCAAAATTAAAATTTCAGACATGTGTACTTTTCTCCCCCTTTTTGTCATTAAGCAAAAAGATAAACTTTGACAAAGAAAGAAGAGAGAAAGAGAAATAGAGAATACACAGAGGGTCATGTCATTTACTGTGGAGGTACAGGTAAATAGAAGGCAGGAGACAATAGAGAGGCAAAATGGGAGATGGTTTCCCATGCCTGAACTTCCTGCTCTTCAAAAAGATTTTTAAAAGCTCCAAAAGACACAGAGTAAGATGGTCCCATGGTGGGAGCCATCCGTTTGAGATGAAGATCTAGATGTTGATAGAGAAGATCAGCATATGCATCCTTGTCCATGTTCATCTTGAGAAAACGAGGAGTGTCAAAGCTGGCACAAGAGAGGAACTGGTCCATGGTGACAGGGTAGTGATTGTGGTTAGCTCTGAGAGCTTGGTGCATAGCCACATACACTTTGTATCTTTCTTCCCAGACCTTGAAGGGGTCATCAACAGGATTAATGGAGTTCATATCTAGGAAAGTGGCTGGAGAAATAGCTGGTTTGCCTTCCCTGGCCTGAGCTTCATTGAGTTCAGACAGCTGCTGAGCTGACAGGGGGTAGAACTTGGACCATTCAGAAGATGTGAGCCTTTCACATTCAGACAGGATAGGGGAGAGAACTTCAGCCTTTACATGGCCCTGGTGATATTCCCTGAATAGGAATCTAGAAAAGGAAACCAGGTAGCCTTTCTGCACTTTAATTCTGCCCAAGACTCTGGCAAAACGCTCAAAGATGATGGATCCTACAGAGGATTCCATAACTAGAAAGTGAATTTGAGGAAGGGCTATCTCCTCAGGTATTTGAAGTGTAGCAAAATCTACCTGAATATCTGAAGTGTGAGAGATAACTGGAGACAAGGCTGAAATGGCCTTCCTGAACTGACAGAGCTGAACTTCTGGAAGTCTATGAATATATCTGTAGTTGTTGAATAGCATGAAATGCCTGATCATCTTTATTTCCGATTGAATGTAGGGTGCCCAGAGTTCTTGGTGGTACATCCTGAACCACTCAGAGAGAGTCAAGGAGTGGTCCCTTGGAGGAAATCTGGCAGATTTGGCAAGAATGAACTTCTTGAGAAGATCCTTGTGACCTTTGCCCCACTGCTCTTCAATTTGGAGTGAGCAAGAGAGAAAATTTTGGATTTTTGGTTTTTGAAAGAGAAGTATAGGGGAAATGGTGTGCAAATGATCTGTAAGGTTTTGAAAGGGAAGGTTGATGATGGTGGCATAAGCAACTTTGGAAAGGTATTCCCTATACAGTGGGTTATGTTTGTTGTCCACTGTGAGAGAAAACCACAAAGGAGGGTATTTGGGTTCAGAGGAAGAGGAAGAGGTAGAAGTAAGTTTCCTCTTCTTGGAGGCAGGATTAGAAGGATCTGCCCTGTGAACATGTTCTCCCACTTTCAACACAGACCTGAGGATCCCTTCCTCAAATTCATCCTTTATCTTTTCAATAAAGGGAGAATTGAGTTGAGCATGTTCAGGTATGATAGTGATGAAAGATGGTGGAGGAGTAGGATGAAGAAAAGAGTGTGAAGTAGTGTGGAGATCATCAGTTGGTCCAAGGGAGGGACCAGAGGAGGAGGAGGATGCTCCAGCTGAGGATGCTGGAGGGGCCTCAAATATAGGAGAAGGAGAAGGAATGGTGGACTGAAATGGTGTAGGAGAGGAAATTGGTCTAGATTGAGGCTTCTTGAATGTTTGAGGAGCAGGAGGTGCTGTAGGAGCTGATGGTGGAGTTGGAGGAATAGGTGTGTGAGAGAGGGAAGAGGGAGCTGGGGGCTTGGGTGCCAAGAGCTCTTCTGCCTCTATCTGCACAGACTCACTCTCCAATGGCCCTGATCCTTGCTCAGATGGCCCTGTTGGCCCTGCATCCTGATCAGCTGGCCCTGTTGGCTCTACCTCTTTTGGTGCTGTTGCTGCTTCTGGTGCTGCTTCTGGTGATGCTGCTGCTTCTGGAGGAGGAGGAGCTTGAGCTCCAAATGCCTTGATAATATCTGAGAGCATGCCTTTCATGCTGCTCATTTCCTTGTTAAACCATTTCATAGCATTTCTAATTTGGGCCAACTCTTTGTTGGCTGAAGCTTGACTCAGAAATATAGAGTTGACATCTGACTGGAGAGAACATAATAGTTCACCTTGAACATTCAGCCTTTCAATCACTGGCTTCAAGTTTATGACAATTTTCTGCTTAACCTGCCTCTCAAATGGAGAATCAGCCAGGAGAGGAACTCCAGAGGCAACCTCTTTTCCTTTCTTCTTGCCTTCATTTTCTGGAGGAGGTTGATCATCATCTGAGCTCGAAGAGCTTGCAGTCTCCCCTTCTCTGTCATCCAAATTTGAAGAATCTCCATGCTTTTCATCCTTATCAACATCTGGAGTTGCGTCTACTGAACCTTCTTTTGATAGCTCCCCCTCAATAGGAGCATCTTCTTCATCTGATACTTGCTCCCCCTGACTGGGAGCAGATTCCAACACAGAGTCACCTTGGGCAGCTAGGTGCTCTACCTCGACTGGAACATCTTCCATTGGTTCATCAATGTGGCCTGATGCCACAGTCTCTTCTGCAACTCTGCTACTTGTTTCTGGAGCACTTGAGATAAAAGGAATCGAATCTATGATGTCTTCCAGAATCGATGCAACTACAGTTGAGGGAAGTGGGTCCTCAACTGGAATAATGTCCTCTTGGAGGAGATCCCCAATTCTCCTTTCTGCAAAAGTTTGAACTGATTCTTCTGGAAATCCTGAAGCTTCTACAGACGCCCTTTCTTCTTCTACTGCACTTTCAAACTGAACTTCTGCAATGGAGGGTCGTGAAGATTCTGCTGCTTCAACTGTTGGAGCTAAAATTGACTCCACTGGCAATTCTGGAGTCATATCCGCTGATCCCATCTCCGGATGAACAACTGAGGTGTCGATAATGATGGCTTCGCCTTCAGCAACTGAAGCCTTGAACCAGACACCACTTTCCACAGAGAAGCCACTCTTCTTCAGGTTCCTGGACCTGATTGCTTGGCCCATTTTCTCTACAATGCCCCAGAAAGATCAACACCGAAGTGTTTGAAGATCTTGGTGAGTAGGTGGGCATAAGGCAGGGACACATTGAACTTACTCTTGGTGTCCCAAATCTGATCTCTTGCAAACTTCATTCTTTCCATTATCACTGCGGCCATATTTATCTCCTTATTCTGAATGGCCCAGTACATCATGTCCGAATCGGCCTTTGTGCAAGATGAAAACGTTGCACTTCTGGGAACTAAGATTTGACAGACAATAAAATGGAGAAGACGATTGAAGGCGGATAGTTGATTTATATCGATCTTGCCGTCTCTCAGCTTGAATCCTGGCCCGATAATTCCCAAACCTTTCACTTGGGCATCCACAGTGTGAACCCCACTAAATCCGGAAGTCTTTACATTGAACAACATTTTCAGCAACTCAGGGTCTATTCTAATCATTGTTCCCTTTACTGAAGAAACTAGAGACCCATCTTCCTCTGTTCTCATACACACAAAAAAGGCTTTTACCAAGTCCGGATAACTGACCTCTGAAAAGGTGGAAATTTCTGTCCACTGCATCTGATTGATCAAATCTACTACGCTGCTCATTCCACTTTTCCTCAGATTAGCGACATCTACTTCTTTGTTGCCACAGAGCTTTGTCTTCACAAAGGTAAATCTCTCCTGCTGCTCAGGAGTGAGGAACTCGGCGCTGTAGCCACCCAAACTGCCGGCGATGATAGGTGCGGCCATAGATTCAGGTGGGAAAGGCAACGAGGGTGGAGACGGAAGGTGAGGAGAAAGAATCCTCAAGAAATTTTGCGGGAAGTAGGAGGAAGATTCAAATTTGCAGAGGATTGAGATGGAGTTGTTAGGGCATCGGCTCAAGCGGCAGGATAAAAGAGGGGAAAAGGTAGACGATGAGACACGAATCGTTCTGTCATCGATTTTATGAATAAATTAATGCTACATGGAAAGTGAGGCGCCAAGCGGCGGAGAAAACGACAAAAGGTTTTGACTATTCAAACGGACTTCAATGAGAGAGAGTTTACTACAATACAATTTGAATTTCTTTTGCTTATTGCCATGGAGGGAAAAAATTACTTTAATTCTAAGAATTTAATGTGCCACTTGTAAGCAAACTTTTATCACAAATTGCACATGCCTAATTCCCTTCTAAGAGATGTAAATCTCTCTTCAGGTAAGGCTTTTGTGAAAATGTCTGCTAATTGGCCATTTGTATCAATAAAGGATATTTCAATATTTCCATTTGCAACATGATCACGAATAAAATGATATCTAACCTCAATATGTTTGGTCCTTGAGTGCTGAACTGGATTCTTGGTGAGATTAATGGCACTGGTGTTGTCACACAGCAACGGGATTGATTTGATATTTAATCCAAAGTCCTCAAGCTGTTGCTTTATCCATAAGAGTTGTGTGCAGCAACTTCCAGCAGCCACGTACTCAGCTTCAGCTGTAGAGAGTGCTACTGAATTTTGTTTCTTTGAGGACCAAGATATCAAACACCCTGCAAGGAACTGACAACAACCACTGGTGCTCTTTCTATCTAATTTACATCCAGCATAGTCAGCATCAGAGTAACCTACTAGGCTAATTTCACATTGTTTTGGATACCATAGACCTAAGTCATGAGATCTTGCTAGATATCTAAATATTCTTTTCACAGAAATTAAATGTGATTCTTTAGGATCTGCCTGATATCGAGCACACATGCATACACTAAATAAAATATCAGGTCTACTAGCTGTTAAATAAAGGAGTGAACCTATCATACCTCTGTAGATCTTTTGATCTACTTTCTTACCATCTTTGTCACTGTCCATTCTTGTTGATGTACTCATTGGTGTCGACAGTGGCTTGGTATTTTCGAATCCAAATTTCTTCAATAGTTCTTTTGTGTACTTAGCTTGACTGATGTGAGTTCCTTCCTTTCCTTGTTTGATTTGAAGTCCAAGGAAATAGTTGAGTTCTCCCATCATACTCATTTCAAATTCTCCCTGCATTAACTTTTCAAAATACTTGCAAAGAGACTCATCAGTAGAACCAAAAATGATATCATCTACATAGATTTGAACCAATAGGATGTGTTTGACTTTTGACTTTATAAAAAGAGTACTATCTACCTGACCTCTACTGAAACCATGATTTAGAAGGAAAGAGCTAAGCCTTTCATACCAGGCTCTAGGTGCTTGCTTTAAACCATATAATGCCTTGTGAAGTTTGAAAACATGATTAGGAAATTCTGTGTCATCAAAGCCCGGAGGTTGTTCCACATAAACTTCCTCTTTTATGAAACCATTTAAGAATGCGGATTTAACATCCATTTGAAATAGTGTCAAGTTTAAAGCAGATGCATATGCAAGTAATATTCTAATGGCCTCAAGTCTAGCTACAGGTGCATAGGTTTCATCGAAATCTATGCCTTCCTCTTGAGAATAGCCTTGAGCTACCAATCTGGCCTTGTTTCTTAAGATTGCACCAGTTTCATCCAGTTTATTTCTGAACACCCATTTGGTGCCAATGACTGGATGGTCTGATGGTCTAGGAACAAGTGACCATACTTGGTTTCTCTTGAATTGATTTAATTCATCTTGCATGGCTACTATCCAAGATTCATCAGAAAGAGCTTCATTGACTGTCCTAGGCTCTATCTGAGAAACAAAGGCTAAATAATCACAAGGAATAACATTACCTCTTGTTCTTACCCCAATGGATGGATCACCAATGATATTTTCAAGTGGGTGATCTTTCTTGTATCTCCACTCCTTTGGAAGGTTTTCATGAGTAACTTCTTCTTGTTGTAATTCTTCCAGAGGTGGATCATCCTTGTCCTCAATTGATGCATCTTTTAGTTTCTTGGATAGTTCTTCTGCATCATCATCGTCACTATCTACTCCCTTTCTCAAGGAAGGGTTAGTTTCATCAAAAATAATGTGCACAGATTGTTCAATCAACAAGGTACGTTTATTAAATACTCTATAGCCTTTAGGTTTAGACGTGTACCCCATGAAGATGCCTTCATCTGATTTGGCATCCAGCTTACCAATGTCCCTTTTTCCATTGTTGTGAATGAAGCAAGGGCACCCAAAGGTTCTGAAGTGGCTGATCTGAGGCTTCTTCCCTTTGAATAGTTCATATGCAGTCTTCTTCAGGATTGGCCTGATCATTACTCGGTTGATAATGTAGCTTGCTGTATTGACTGCTTCAGCCCAAAAGTATCTAGGCAGATCATATTCTGAGAGCATAGTTCTTGCCATGTCCAATAGGGTTCTGTTCTTCCTCTCAGCGATGCCATTCTGTTGAGGTGTCCTTGGTGCTGAGAAATTATGCTCAATTCCCTGATCATCACAAAATCTAGAAAATTTTTCATTTTGAAATTCACCACCATGATCTGATCTGATAGACACAATGCTGAACTTCTGATCTTTCTGAACTTTCTTACTGAAGCTGACGAAACTTTCAAAAGTATCATCTTTATGTTCTAGGAATGATACCCATGTAAATCTTGAGTAGTCATCAACTATGACAAATCCAAAATTCTTTCCTCCAAGACTGGTAGTCCTCATTGGCCCAAATAGATCCATATGAAGGAGCTCCAAGGGTTTTGAGGTGGTCACCATCGTCTTTGACTTGAAGGAGACTTTGGTGTGCTTTCCCTTAGCACAAGGTTTACATACACCTTCCAACTTTGTACTGACCTTAGGTAGACCTTGCACAAGATTCTTCTTTAGCAATTTTCTCATGCCATCTATGCTGCAATGTCCAAGTCGTCTGTGCCATAATTCTGTGGATTTATTTTTATTTGTGCCAGGCAAACATTTTGAACCTTGAGTTCTTCAAGATAGAGCACATACAAATTCTTTTCTCTATTAGCTTCAAAGATGACTGTTCCATCCTTCAGTATACTGCACTTTGACTCTTGAAACTTGATCTGATGGCCTCTGTCGCACAGCTGGCTAATGCTGATGAGATTGTGCTTCAATCCCTTGACTAGTAGCACATCTTCTATGACTGTTTTTCCTTTGTTATTCACAGAGCCACTGCCTATTACGATTCCTTTCCCATTATCTCCATAGGTAACTGTTCCATCTTCAGCTTGGAGATGAGAGAACAACTTCTGGTTTCCTGTCATGTGTCTTGAGCACCCACTATCCAAATACCATTTGGATGCTCGAGGGTTAACCTGAAATAAAGACATCAAGCTTTAGGTACCCAAATTCTTTTGGGTCCTGATTGGTTAATATCATTAATTTTACCTTTTAATATCCATTTTTATGTCTTGTTGGGCATGTAGTTATAATATGTCCTAACTTATTGCAGTGACTACAGCAGGATAACTTAGTCACTTTTTCTATGTATTTAAAATCAGCTTTGTATGCTACATCTTGTTCGGGTACAAATTTTGGTGTTGGATATGTTTTAGGATAGACCTTGGTTTCTTCATTATCTGGGGGTGTATATCCTAACCCATTTTTCTTCTTACCTGATCTCCTAGCACCTTTTAATATTAGAGAGTTTTTACCATTAGTAAATTTTTCTAGTGTGCTTGATAGTTTATCATTTTCTTCATTTAAGTTTTTAATTTATTTCCTTAATTCATCTGTACTTTCCTGTTTTTCTAGTTTAGTTATTTGTTCATTTTTAACTTTTAGGTCTTCACATAACAGTTCATTTCTTCGTTTAAGTTCAATTATTTGACTTTCTAATTGTTCATTTTCTGATTTTAGATCTGAGTTTGTATTTTCTATACAGACTATGTTTTTCTTACTTACTTTTAATAGTTTAGTTACTTCTTTATATTTTTCATAAAGTTCGTTGAAAGCCTCTTCTAGACTATCGGAGTCTGAACCATTGCATGAATCAAAAGATGAGTCAGAAGTTACCTTTTCTTCAGTGTTTGCCATGAAGGCCAAGTGGGCTTTTTCTTCATCGCTGCAGGAGCTTGACTCACTATCTGAGTCGCTACTGTTTTCCCATGCTGCTGCCATTGCTTTCTTTTTGTACTTTCTAAACTTCTTGGAACTGTCCTTCTTCCTGAACTCTGGCTTCTTTAACTTAGGACACTCAGTCTTAATGTGTCTTGGCTTCTTACATTCATAGCAGAATTTCTGGCTTCTTGAAATCCTTATTCTTTTTGAAATACCTTCTACCAGATTGAGATTTCTTCTTTTTAGCCAAAATTCGCTGTAACCTTCTAGATAACATAGCTTCCTCATTCTCGCTGTCTGCATCACTTTCGCTTTCAGCTGAGCTTGCATCTGGTGAATCTTCTTCAGCCTTTAAGGCGTTGGAGTGCTTCTTTCTGTTAGAGGACTCTCCTAGCCTTTCCATATTGATTTCATGGGCCATGAGGGACCCAATGAGCTTTTCTACAGACATTCTCTTCAGATCATTAGCTTCTTCTATTGCTGTGACTTTTGGAGTCCATGAGGACGGTAAGGATCTAAGTATCTTTCTTACCATATCTCCCATCTCATAGACTTTCCCCAGGCTAGCCAGTCCATTTGTGATGTCAGTGAACCGGCTGAACATTTGAGTTATGGACTCACTTGATTGCATCTGAAATCTTTCATATTGAGTGACAAGAATATCGATTCTTATTTCCTTCACTTTGTCTGTGCCTTCATAAGTAATCCTGAGCTTTTCCCACATTTCCATTGATGATTTGCAGGCTGAAACTCTGTTGAATTCCTTCTTACTTAGAGCACAGCATAGGATACTCTTTGCTTTGCAATTTAGGGAAATCTTCTTCCTGTCATCATCTGTCCATTGTGCTTTCTCATTTGTGACTAACAGATCACCTTCTTCTACTATGGACCAAATTTGATAGTCGTGTCCTTGTAAAAAGTATTCCATTCTGGTCTTCCAGTAAGGATAATCTTCACCATCGAAGAGAGGAGGTCGGTTGACAGACTGACCTTCAAAGTTACCTTGGGCTGCCATGGATCTTTACTCTTCAGATCGTTGGATCCTTTCTTTGTCGAAGAGACTAGCTCTGATACCACTTGTTGCCCAGTTGACGAGCCCAGAGGGGGGTGAATGGGTCTTTTAAAATTAATCTAGAAGATACCTGTAACTCAAAACAATCACACAAACGTTCTTCGAACTATGTTAGTTACAGTTAGTTTAAATAACAATCACACAAGGAAGACAGTCACACAACACAAGGATTATCCTGGTTCGGACTTCCTTTCCTTAGGAGTCCTACGTCCAGTCCCTGAGCAACAACTCAGGATTTCACTAACTAGGGAACAGTCCCCCTAAGGACGCTACAACACCCAGCTCAGCTGGTCTTCCTTCACACTCGAAGGGAACAACACCCTGGATACCACCAGGTCTTCCTTCACACCAGAAGGGAACAGTACAGAGAAGAATGTATGACTTTCAAGCCCCTAGATCCAGCTTTTGATAAGCGAGGATCTGAAGCAACTAGAACTGAGAGCAAAGAGATTATAAACAATTCACACTCTCAGAACTATACAGGCTCTCTCAAGATTTTCACAAACTAGTGGAGAGCAAAAGACCAAAAGCTAAGAGGAGTGAAGGATCTTGGCTCTCGACTTTCTTCAGAAGAATTTGAATGCTTGAATATCCAATCTTTTGTCTATACTTCTGACTTGGATTTATAACTTCAATTTGAAATCTAAACGTTGAAGTGTCCGTTGTCTCTCTTTTGAGTAGTCGTTAGACTGAATGACGTCTAGAGTCTTGGAAGCTTCCAGTCACAGTCTTTTGATCACTTGAGCACGCAAAGAGATGAGATCTTCAAAGATATCCGATGGCTTCTATTTGTTTAACGTTGTACCATGAAGCTAGTTCAGAGGTCTGCACAGATGTCAATCTTAAATAGCAGACAGATAAGCTGTCTCTGATGTCAGTCAACATCAGTAGCAATAGTCAAGAAAATAGTAATGCCAAATAGCTTAAGTCTAAAGGACGTTATCAGAGTAGGCACGATAAAGGATGATATGGTCTGCATGCATGCAGAGATATGTTCAGATCTCATAAATGCAAGAGCGTCAGAGAGATGTCTACGTGGACTTTGACTGGTCAATGCTTTAAGATGAATAGGATATCAATATATGGAATCGATGACTGAATGACTTATGAAATCGTTATGAACACTAATAAGTCATTATATAGAGCAAATCGTTATGAATACTTATCAAGTCGTTATGAACTCTAAAGAAATCGTTATGCTAACTTATGAAATCGTTACAACAAGCAAGTCGTTGCGAGTTCTAAAGAAATCGTTATGATAACTTATGAAGTCGTTACAACAAGTAAGCGTTGCGAGTTCTAAAGAAATCGTTATGATAACTTATGAAGTCGTTACAACAAGCAAGTCGTTGCGAGTTCTAAAGAAATCGTTATGATAACTTATGAAGTCGTTACAACAAGCAAGTCGTTGCGAGTTCTAAAGAAATCGTTATGATAACTTATGAAGTCGTTACAACAAGCAAGTCGTTGCACTTTCTAAAGAAATCGTTGCGGTACTTATAGAGTCGTTGTGACATCGACTTGTTTGAAACAACATGACTTTTCAGTCTTATAAGAAAATCGTTGCGATCACTTATAGAATCGTTACGACATCGATTTGTTTGAAACAACATGACTTTTCAGTCTTATAAGAAAATCGTTGTGATCACTTATAGAATCGTTACGACATCGATTTGTTTGAAACAACATGACTTTTCAATCTTATAAGAAAATCGTTATGAACTTCAACAGAAATCGATATGGATTTAGAGAAATCTCATGTTGAAAAGATTGAAGCTTCAGAGTAGTAATGCATACCTTTATTGGCTTGTTTGACCTCGGTATTTTTCCTGTACTTAAGACTTATGAAATATTCATCAGATATAATTGATAAATTCTTGTTTGGTTTTGTTAATCATCAAAATATGTATATATATATATAATTAATTAAAATTGCATGGGGACAGACTGATCATCAAGCCTATCTATTATGAATGTAAGAAGCCTGGACATCTCAAGGCTGAATGTCCAAAACTTAAGAAGGTTGAATTCAAGAAAAGGGAAAATGCCAAGAAATTCAAGAAATGCAAGAAGAAAGCTATAGCTGTTGCATGGAGCAACGAAAGTGACATAGACTATGACTCAAGCTCCAATGAAGAAGAAGAAGAGAAGGCCAATCTAGCATTTATGGAAAATATCGACGATAAGGTAACTTTAGACTCCTCTTTTACTTCATGTAATGAGTCTGATTTTGATAGTTTAGAAGATGTTTTCAATGAGCTATACAATAAATATAAAGAAGTTTTTAGGCAATTAAAATCAGTCAAGAAAAATTATGCATGCCTCGAAATAACCAACTCAGATTTAAAATCAGAAATTGAACAATTGGAAAAACAAATTTCAGAACTAAAAAGAAGAAACGAGTAACTACATGAAGATGTAAAAATTAAAATGAAAATATATCAAGTCTAGAAAGTCAGAAACCATAAGTAAATTTAAAAGTGAAATTAATGTATTAGCAAAAGACAACGAATATTTGACAGCCACAATTGAAAAGTTAAAATGGAAGATCTTCATTAATATTAAAAGGAGCAAGAAGATCAGGTAAGAAAAAATATGGAATTGGGTAAACTCCACCAGATAATGAAGAAACAGTTGTTTATGCCAAAGTATATCCAATGCCAAGATTTGTAGCTGAACAAAATCCTAATTATAAATCAAACACTAATAAAAACAATAAGCCAAACAAACAATAAATAACATTTTCTGTTGCACTCATTGTAACAAACTAGGTCATACAAAAACAACATGTACAACCAAACACCTAAAGTGGATTCCGAAAAGAAACTTTGTAGAAACTAACCAATCAGGACCCAAAAGAACTTGGGTACTTAAATCTCATTTATTCATTGCAAGGAAGCCTTAGAGCATCAAAATGGTACCTAGACAGCGGGTGCTCAAGGCATATGACCAGCAATAAAAAGCTATCCTCATCTATCAAGAATGAAGAAGGAATAGTAACTTATGGAGACAATGGTAAAGGCTCAGTCATTGGTTGTGGATCAATTGGAAGCAAAGACAAGACTTTGATAGAAGATGTTCTCTACGTCGAAGGACTCAAGCACAACTTGATCAGTATTAGTTAGTTGTGCGACAAAGGTCATCAAATTAAGTTTCAGGAATTTAAATGTCTTATCATCAAAGATGGAACAACAATTTTTAAAGCCTGCAGAGAGAAAAAGTTGTATGTACTACATCTAGAAGATTTGAAAAGTCAAGACATTTGTTTGGCAGCTAGCAAAGAGCAAAATGCTGAACTATGACACAGAAGACTAGAACATGCCAGCTTGAATAGAATCAGAAAACTTATCAAATATGATCTAGTGGAAGGTCTACCAAAGATGAATTCAAGACTAGATAACATCTGTGAACCATGTGCAAAAGGAAAACATGTAGAATCTTCTTTCAAATCCAAGACAATTGTTACTACCTCCAAACCTCTAGAACTGCTTCATATGGATTTATTTGGGCCAATGAGAACTACAAGTTTGGGAGGGAAGAATTTTGGATTTATTATTGCTAACGATTATTCCAGATACACATGGATATCTTTTCTTGAGCACAAAGATGACACTTTTGATAGCTTTGTGAAGTTCATCAAGCTAGTTCAGAAAGATAAAAAGTTCTTCTTCAAAAGTATTCAATCAGATCATGAAGGAGAATTTCATAATGATAAGTTTGTAGAATTCTATGATGATCTAGGAATTGAACACAACTTCTCAGCACCAAGAACACCACAGCAAAATGGAGTAGCTGAAAGGAAGAATAGAACTCTACTGGATATGGCAAGAACTATGCTATCTGAATACAATCTTCCAAGATATTTCTGGGTAGAAGCAATCAGTACAGCTTGTTACATAGTCTATAGAGCCATGATCAGGCCCATTCTTAAGAAAACAACATATGAACTGTACAAGCAGAAAAAGCCCAAGATCAGTCATCTCAAAATATTTGGATGCCCATGCTTCATTCACAACAATGGTAAGTCAAATATTGGTAAGTTGGATCCCAAATAAGATGAAGGTATTTTTATGGGTTACACTTCTAAACCCAAAGGTTATAGAGTTTTCAATAAAAGAAGTTTATTAATTGAACAAACTGTACATGTTATTTTGGATGAATCTAACCCTTCCTTGAGAAAGAAAATTATTAGTGATGATGAAGATACAGAAAATTTTTCCAAGAAACTGAAGGAAGCAACCATCAAAGATGATGAAGATCCACCCTTGGAAGAACTGCGACAAAAAGATATCATTTATGATGATATTTATAAGGAATGGAGATATAAAAAGGATCACCCAACAGATAATATCACTGGAGATCCATTTGTTGGGGTGAGAATTAGAGATAATATCATCCCTAGTGATTACCTAGCATTTGTTTCTTAAATAGAGCCGAAGATAGTCAATGAAGCATTAACTGATGAATCTTGGATTTTAGCCATGCAAGATGAACTAAATCAGTTCAAGAGAAATTAGGTCTGGTCCCTTTTTCCTAGACCATCAGATCATCCTGTGATTAGCACCAAATGGGTGTTCAGAAACAAACTAGATGAAGCTGGTGTTATCACTAGAAATAAGCCTAGACCGGTTACTCAAGACTGTTCCCAAGAGGAAGGCATAGACTTTGATGAAACCTATGCACCAGTTGCTAAACTTGAGGCTATTCGAATCTTGCTTGTTTATGCATCTACATTAGATTTAAAATTTTTTCAAATAGATGTAAAATTAGCATTTTTAAATGGTGTTTTAAAGGAGGAAGTCTATGTAGAACAGCCTCCTAGTTTTGATGACTTAGATTATCCTAATCATGTTTTTAAATTACATAAAGCTCTATATGGTTTAAAACAAGCACCCAGAGCATGGTATGAAAGACTTAGTGTATTTTTATTAAATCATAATTTTATTAGAGGACAAGTAGATAGCACTCTATTTATTAAATTTAATGGTAAAAATATATTAATTGTACAAATCTATGTAGATGACATTATCTTTGGATCCACTAATGAATCTCTGTGCAAGTATTTTGAAAAGCTAATACAGGGAGAATTTGAAATGAGCATGATGGGAGAACTCAACTACTTCCTTGGACTTCAAATTAAGCAAAGCAAAGAAGAAACTCATATTAGTCAAATCAAATACACCAAGGAACTGTTGAAGAAATTTAGGTTTGAAAATGCTAAACCACTGTCTACTCCTATGAGCACATCAACCAGGTTGGATAGTTATCCAAAAGGTAAGAAGGTAGATTAGAAACTCTATAGAGGTATGATTGGTTCTTTACTCTATTTAACTGCAAGTAGACCTGATATTTTATTCAGTGTAGGCATGTGTGCAAGATATCAATCTGATCCTAAGGATTCTCATCTAATCTCAGTAAAAAGAATATTTAGATATCTAGCTCATACTCATAAGTTAGGTCTATGGTATCCTAAAACTTGTGAAACAAATTTAATTGGATACTCAGATGCTGACTATGCTGGATGCAAAGTGGATAGAAAAAGCACCAGTAGTTGTTGTCAATTTCTTGTAGGATGCTTGATTTCATGGTCTTCAAAGAAACAAAACTCAGTAGCTCTATCTACAGCTGAAGCTGAATATGTAGCCACTGGGAGCTGTTGCACTCAACTCCTTTGGATCAAACAACAGCTTGAAGATTATGGACTACACATCAAGACTATTCCATTATTATGTGACAACACCAGTGCTATAAATCTCACTAAAAATCCTGTGCAGCACTTGAGGACAAAGCATATTGAGGTTAGATATCATTTTATTCGAGATTATGTAGCAAATGGTAATATTAATATTTCATTTGTAGATACACAAAATCAGTTAGTAGATATCTTTACAAAAGCCTTACCTGAAGAGAGATTTACCTCTATGAGACGGGAATTAGGCATGTGCAATTTGTAATAGATTTATCTGTGTATAACTGAAATAAAATATCTATTTCAGAACTAGTTTTAACTCTCCCCTCCTTACTTAAATAAATCTATTCGTTTTTGCGCTATCGTCATCCTTTATTTTGTCGTTTTCTACAATAAATGCTCTGCCTTTTCGAAAGTCACTTTATTTCTCTCTGTTGCGGAGGCAACTCATCCCTCACCGATTCTCTCTCTCTCTCTCTTATCGCGCCCTTTCGACTATGAGGTCTGTGAAACCTTCCATCAACTCTAGAATCCCTCTTCCCCATTCTCCAAGGACTTGATTCTTCCTACTCAAATTTCTTGAGGGGTTTCACCCCACTCCCTTCCATGATCCTCCAGAGCTCTTTCTTGCAAATTTCCATCCTCCAGAACAGCTCGAAAGATTCCAGGCTGTGAAGATCAAGATTTGTGGGAACAAGGCAGTGGATTTAGCAGATTTGGGAGAAGCACGGAATGGTTAGTGTGGTTGAAGCTCTACAAAGGATGAAATGGACAATGATTTGCACTATCTATGAACCCAGTTATCTGCATTTGGCCAAGGCTTTCTACACGTCTCAAATCTAAAGAAGATGGGTCACTCTCCTCATTGGTCAAAGGTAAGGTCATTCGTATCACTCATGATTTGTTGGAGACCTTGTTTGGTGTTTCTAAAGTAGGCCACATTATGATCAACATAGTAGACACTCATGTCAAGGGTCTTGGAATTATCGGAATAGAATATAAGCTAAGGGATGGAAAAATCGACATAAATAAGCTTAATGCTTTCAATAGGCTTCTGCACTTTATTGTTTGTCAAATAATAGTACCTCGCAGTGCCACTTTTTGATCATGCACCAAAGGGGACGCAGATGTCATGTTCTGGGCTATGCAAAATCGGAGTGTTAATATTGCACAAATAATGATTGAGAAGATGAAGTATGCCACTAAGCTTATTTGGGACAAGAAGAGCAAGCTAGCAGTCTCCCTTCCGTATGCTCATTTGCTTACCAAGATTTTCAGACACTTTGAAGTTGATTTGGAAGGTGACTGATGGAGAAAATGGGACACCCCATTCGCACTACAAATCTAAAGAAGAGTGGTTTTTCTCTCACAATAAATATCTGGTCAAAGACTTCCATGGCAGAAGGAGAAGCAATCATTGAAGACACTTCTACAACTGAAGCTCCATCTGCTCAAGAGGATGAGAATGTAGTTAGAGGTGATGAGCATGCTGCATCAGAAAGGAGGATTGAAGATATAGCACCTGAACTCATTGAACCCTTTAGGCAATCATCTGAAGGTGTGATTCCTCCTCCAGTCCTTGAGCCTCTTGTTGTACAAGAGACCTTTATCAGCCCTGTTGAAGAAGAGTTTGCTCATACTGAGGGGGAGCATGTAGATATTCCTATTGAAGATTCACTTAATGCTCCAGTTGAAGAAACTCCTGTTGAAGAAGGGCATGTGGAAGGTATTCCAGATGGTGTTGGTCAAGATCAAGCTAAAGAGATTCATATGGAAGATACTCCTGCTCAGGGGGAGCCTACTGCTGATATCCCAGTAGACCCATTTCAAGAAGGCTTAGTGGAAGATGCCTCTGTTGAAGATGATGATGATAGTGCTCACCAGCACACAAGTTTTACAACAATACATGATGAGCCAGCTGTTGGTTCTGTATGAAAAGGAAAGGGTGTAGCCAATAGTATTCCTATGCTCACTAGAAGGGATCATAAGATATCCAAGAAAATGAAATTATGTGTTCATCTGGACCCTGTTACAGCTCGATTGGATGCTCATGGAGAGATTTTATGTTCCCTTCAGTCAGATGTTTCATCATTTTTTCTCAGCCAGAGCTCTCAAGCAAAAGATATTTGTGCAGTTAGATATGAGCTCCATGATATGCGAAATGATTTGGGCAGTTTGAAGAGCATGGTGACTGATCTCACACAGTTTGTGAGGGAGCACTTACTTCAGTTAACTTTTGCAGCTCCCTCCTCAACTCATGTCCCTCCTGCTATGTCTGAACCACCATCTGATCCAGTGCCTAAAGCTACTGCAGGGCCATACGGGCCTTCTCAACAAGAACAGTTAGAAGATCCAGACTAGTCAGTGCCAGCTGAACAAGTTGCAGGGCCATCAGGGCCATCTGAGCAAGGAGAAGCAGTAGCTGGGCCATTAGGACCATCTAAGCAAGAAGAAGCAGTGGTTGGGCCATCCGGGTCTCAAGAGCAAGTAGAGGAAGCTGATGTGCCACCAGGGCCTTCTGATCCTCTAGTCATTCAGAATCCAGCACCTTCCTCCCCAATTGCCTCCTTCACTGCCCCACCTGCTCCTAAACCCTCCAAGCCCCCTTCCTAAACATGTTTCTTCTCGTACTCCCTTCTTTATTAAACCCTCATTATCACCTACTCCTTCATCCTCTATTCCTCCTCCCTCCTCTGAGGCACCTCCAGCCTCTTCCTTTGGTCCTTCCTCTGCTGGACCATCTACTCAACCTCCTCCCACTTCATCTTTCTTCTCTCTCCATCCTTCTACTCCACCATCTTTCATCACTCTCATTCCTGAGAGTGCTAGAACCATCGGCCTTACTGTCACCAATATAAAAGATAAATTTGAAGAAGCCATCATTAGAACAGTTCTATCTGTTTCTTCTCACATCTATAGGACTGATTCTTAGCCTTCTCCCAGTCCTGCCTCCAAGAAAAGAAAACTCTCCAAAGAGCTTGTACCCCAATCCTCTCAAGCTCTCTTTCCTCCTATGTGGTACTCTCTCTCAGAGTCCATAGAAGAAAATCCCTCTATACTGAATATATTCAAAAATGTACATTTACTGTAATTTTTGGCCTCCCCTATCTAAATCTCACAGAATATCTCTCTCTCATTCTTCCTATCTCTTCTGTGCCCAAGCCTGAACAATCTAAAATCCTTTCCTCAGCTGAGTCTAAGACTAAGGATCAGTGGGTCAGGTCCAATAAAGCCCTCTACAGGAAATTTGAGATTTCAAGGGATCGCAGATTCCCTCCTTCATATCATACTCTTACCATAGTGGTTTGTCAGTCAGCATACATCTTCGTGGGGTCCCTTTATTCAAAAGGAAATCAAGCTGATAAGGCACTTTCAGATGTATAATGACTACTGTCATGTTAATGGCCTTCCTGAAGTCTAGCTTGGTCAGTTCTGATCTGCTATCCATGATCTCATGACTGAGCACCCACTCAATGTACCACTTCAGATTGATTTTGCCACTATGAAGATGTCTGACTTCAAGCTTCTCTCCCAGTTGCATTTTCTACTCATGGACTCTGATGTGGGTCCAATCATTTTTGAGAGGTTTTCTAGAGTTAAAGCCAGATTTTTTGTTCAGAAGGGGATCTCCTTAGCATTCCATCGATTTCTCTTCAAAGAATATCATAGGGGATAAATCAAATCATCAGTTTTAGCTCCTTTGTTGGCTGAGTCTGAAAGATTTTTTCGATCTGACTAGCACAACACTTATCATCAGGCTACTCTCCAGTTGGATCAGCTTAATTCCTCTCTGATCAAATTAGATCAACCCACTCTCTCTCCTGAGCAGTTCATTGATCTCAACTCCATCAACCTAGTTTCAGATCCTTACTCCATTTGGGTTGAGAGATTCAAAGTTTTTGAAGCCTTGAAGAAAGAATTGAAGGCTCACAATCTGCACTATCCTCTCTCTATAGACAAGTTTCTCCAGCATGCTAGCTTTGGTACTATTGGGTTCTATAGACTGTCTCTCAGTGCGTCTAAATACAACAAGTTCATTGCGGATCAGAGACATGCTCACATTTAGAGACTCAGTCCAGAGATGGGGCCCTCTTATAACATTAGCTGAGGTGTCTTCAAAGATCTTTTTTAAGAGCAGGAAGTCCAAGCTTGGTTGTAGCACCCCGAAAATTTTAATTACATAAAAACTCAAATAAATGGAAATAAATAATTTTCATAACATCGGAGTCTTTAAAACATATGTATCATTATCGTATGTGCTAAAACACATCGAAAACTTCCGTAAAAATTATAAATCAACCCTAAACATTATTACTAAATGTTTCACAAAGAAGTTTGTGAAACGAAAAATCGGATTAACCAAGTTTAAAGTGTTTCGCGACTTATTACCGTAATTCATGAATAAGTCGGAAAATCATTATCACACGTACTAGAATGAGATAGAAAATTAAATAAAAATCATAAATGGACTTCAAATAATATCCTATAATGACCCATCAAGAAATTTGGTTCAATAAAAATCATTTGGGCTAGGTTTAAGAGTTATTGCGACCTATTATCTAAATAAGGAAACAAGTCGGAAAACCGTTAACACAAAAATACGATGCAACCATAAATTAAATAAAAATGTTGGGGAGACTTCCAACGTTATATATTGATGACCCATTATCATAATTGGGTCAATGGACCACATATGACCCAAAAATCAAATGAAGCAAGAAAATACATAGAAATTCGTAACCATAAATAAGCTGAAATTAAAAAGAGGCAATTAGAGTTGAATTGGGATGCAATCATGCATTCATGGCAACCCAAATTCGTGCCTAACTATGAGGGGAGGTTTCCTAATGCCTCACACACTCAAAGGGAGGAGGAAATCATCAAAAATAGGAAACCAAACATGCCAATCCCGAAACCCTCCTTTCCTAGTTATAATAGGACTCCTAAACACCATGGTTACTTAAATACTCTTCACCCAAACTCTAGGAACGAATTTAGAACTTCCTAGGGTCGTGTGGAGGAGCTCTTGGTGGCTGAGGAGCTGTGGAACGACCACAAGAAGCCGTTCTTCTTCCCCTTTTCATCTGCTGCGACCTGCACAAACCACTCTCTTGAAGTCGACCAAAGGTAGGTTTTCTGGGGCCAAATCTTAACATATCCTATACCAATGTGTAGAGCATCAAGTTAACTTTCATTTCCCACTGGTTTCATCGAATTTCATTTAGTAGATTTTGAATTATAAACGTTTTTCCAAAGTCGCGCATTGTTAGAGCTTTCCCATTCTTCTTATTATTCACACTATTTGAGACCGAATTAGACTGAATCATCAACATCAAAGTTCTTCTACTTGTAGTCACGATCATCTTTCATGTTCAACGTTTTGTCTAAAACTCTTTAGTTAGAGAGTTATGAACCCCGTAAGAGAGTCATGCATAATACTGTGTTTTCGGTTTTGCAGTTAGCCTTAGGTTCTTCCTGTTTTGCTCGAGATTTAAGACCGAAGTAGGTCAAGCCTCCAACATGAAAGTTCTTGTATTAGTATATATGGTCATCTTTCATGTTAAATGTTTTGCTTAAATATCATTATTTAGAGAGTTATAAACTTTGTAATAGAGTCATGCATGATACTGCGTTTTCTGGTTGCATTTAACTTTCACTTCTTCATGTTTTTCACAAGGTTCAAGACCGAATTAGGTTAAAACCCCAACAACAAAGTTCTTATACTAGTTGTCCTTGTCATCTTTTATGTTAGACGTTTTATCCAAATGTCAGTAGATCTCATGTTACAAGTCTAACATGTAAGTCGCCATGAAGTTATGCATGTTTAGGGCTTTACCATGTTCTTCCTATATTTCATGCAATTAGAGACCGATTCAGACCCAGCCCACAACACAAAAGTTCTTTCAATAGATGTCTTCGACATTTTCTATGTTGTGAGTTTTGTCTAAAGATCAGCATATAGAGAGATATAGGCGTTTCCTGAATATCACCCTGTGTCAAATCATGGTAGTCTGAACCAAGAGCATGTCAGATCCATGTCGGGCTCAGGCGCAGACCCTGTGAACGCGACGGCCCGATATGTCGCATTCTGAGGTCGGGTCGCGACAGTACCTCTGTCGCGTTCTGGTTGCGACAGTACCCATGTCGCCTTCTGCCTGCCTAATCTGACGACCCCGTCGCCTTCCTTATAGGGATATGTCGCGATCTCAGAACTTTACCTGAAACCATGTGTTTTCATGCATAGTTTTCCGCATATACCCAAGATCTGTTTAAATATGATATTTACTGTGTAAGTTGGCTGTCTTGGGTCTGATCATTACATGATTGTTATTTAATGGCTTAAAATTGATTAACCCATTTAAAAGCTTTAATTACATGAATGCTATTCTAAGTGCTCCTTAAATGTTATGATCCTTTCGTGCTACTTGTGATTAAATCTTCCTACTATTCTTCCACGTTTAAATGATAATGGTTATCATAAAATCTTGCAAACCATGATGAGTTAAAGAGCATAGTTTTATTCCATATTTTATTGTCTAGTGCTTCCTGCGAGTTTGAAACCGATGGTTTGTGAATTGTGACACGCGTATCGCACTACACACTAGCACTATTAGGTAGCCCCTTCTTGGGAAATTGGAAACTCTCTACCGGTCATTCCGAATCGGTAGACTAGCGACCTTTTCACCAAGGCCTCCGTAAATCTCCTCTGACCATGGATTCCCACATGGCCGACGAGTTGGTTGTACCATTGAAGTTCCCTAGAGATAGCGTGCACTTCCTTTCTCTTCTTGATCTCGTGAGTGTGACTTACAAACTAGACTAAAGCCATTAATGTAAAGATTGAACGAAAGTATAAATTGTACCGTTATGCTGCCGAATTTATCTCTTGACCATTGTTCTCATGAAATCATGTTCAATTTAATTATTACTTCTTCTCATCATCATCATGAACATGACATTACACATGCTACGTTTTGAAACTCTCATTGGCCATTATTAATGACTGTGGGTATCTACATTTAAAAATTTACATGAGATGCTGACAGGGCACGGCGTGTGTCCAAGGGCTCCAATCTAGCCCCAATGACGGCGAGTCATAGATATACTGTTAACCATGGGTATAATGATTACTTGCGTTGCATCTGCGCTGGGAGTACTTTCTTGCTTGTTGAATGATAGATACAATACCACATACACGTGTCCTGGTGTACATTCTTGATGGATCTTTTCTCGGTGTACATTAGTGTCTACGTGCTGGATTAGTGTTACTTGATCGTGCTCGTACATTCTTGCTTGCTTGCTTGCGTGATATGGCCATCCTGCATTTAATGCAATTAGTGATATCTTGCGTTCTTGACATCAAGTGAAATCTCGCGTGCTCGTACAAAGTGATCTATTGCTAGTTCTATCTTGTCATCTTGTTCACAATCTTGTTCTATCATAATCACTCTCTCTAGCTTGTTTTATATATCATGTTTTAACGAGTTTTATTCGTACTTGCATATCATTCATCGTACTTGCCTAGTTCTAAAATGTTAATCACTTATATCATTGCCCGCACATTGAGATATAAATCCTACTGGGCTAGTTTGCTCATTCCCTACTTTTACCCCATCTAGGTGACTATGAAGTTCAAGAGGAAGAACAAGTCGAGGATGGGAATGCGTCCGAGTGATGAGCGTTCCAACTATGAGTCTAGTTATAGTAATTCGCTTTGAGAGTTAGAACATGTAGTAGGAAGTGAGAAGTATTATGTACTTTCCTTTCATTGAGTCTTAGTCCTGTAATAGTTTCTATTTGAAATACAATGAGCTGAGATTTGATTACAATTTATATTGAGTTCAACATATGGGCCCTATTATGATGTTGTGTCGATACACATTTAGTGCGTGCTAGCTAGAGGCTTATTTGCCGACTGTCCACGTCTCGGAATATCGACTCGAATTAATTAATAATATCCGCTGTGTAATTCTCGGGACGTGACATTGGTAGATTATCACTCGCCTTGCTTCCCTTCTGTCTCCTGCCTTCTACATTTTTGACCCACTAATGAATATATTTTACTCTCTTGGCTTCCATTTCTCTTTGTCTCTCTTCCAATTCTATCTTCTACTTGCTTATTCATTTTTTTCTTAATGATAAAAAGGAGGAGAAATCACTCTGAAATACATACTTTAGAAATTTCCAGCAATTTCATTTCAGCTCTTTCATATATATAATTTTAATATTTTGTCATCACCAAAAAAGGGAGATTGATGATCAGTCCATCTCCATATATATATTATATGTATTTTTGGTTATTAACAAAACTCTAGAAATTATTGACTAACATTATTTTCTGAAGTTGGTCAACAAGTCTCAAATAAAACAAACTTAGTAAGTTATCTACACTCATTTTCATTTAAAGTCAATTGCATATGATTTGCCTAAGTATACATCGACTTTTATTAAAAGTTCACAATGATTACTGTTTTGTTACTACATCGATTTCACTTAAACAATGACTATCTTATTAAAACATCGATTTCAGAAAGAACATCGATTTCACTTAAATAATGACTTCATTCAAACATCGATTTCAGTTAGAACATCGACTTCACTTAAACATCGATTTCGGTTCTACATCGACTTTATTTAGAACATCGATTTCACTTAAGCATCGATTTTCGGTTCAACATCAATTTCATTTAGAACATCAACTTTACTTGAACATCGATTTTGGTTCAAAATTGATTTCATTTAGGACATCGACTTTACTTGAACATCGATTTCGGTTCAACATCGATTTCATTTAGAACATCGATTTTACTTGAACATCAATTTCGGTTCAACATCGATTTCATCTAGAACATCGACTCCACTTAAACATCGACTTCAATCAAAAATCAATTTCAGTACAACAACGATTTCACTTGAACATTGACTTCAGTTAAACATTGATTTCAGTTAAACAACGATTTCATCTAGAACATCAATTACACTTATACATGGATTATGTTCACATCGACTTCATTTCAACATGGATTACGTTTCCACAATAGATTATGGTTATATCTCAACATCGATTTCATATTTACATCGCTTTCATTCCAACATCGATTCCACTCACAACGACTTCCCTTAAACATTAGTTGTGATTGGACATCGACTGCCAAATTTCATAGACTGTCTCTATGCATCGACTTTCCTTTGACAAACTATGCTTTAGACAGTTAATGGATACTATTTGTCTTGAATAAATTTTATCCTTCATGATATTCAAATACATTTTCAAATCTCTATTCATTTCAAACTTTCCAGCGAACCATATTATATCTTGTGCACTCAAACATTTATTATGTTTGGTACAATATCTTTACACAACATATCTTCAGGTTACCATATTCATGTCACATAAAGTAGAACTTTAAAGGATGATTGAATGGAACTTCCTCTTCAGCATATCATCCTAAAGCATGGCTACTAATGTTAACTGACAGTTTAGACTCATTTAAGATGCCTATGCTTTAGCATTTAATGTGTGCACATTTTCGATAGTCACACACGCTACAACGTTGGACTTGTCATGTTGACAGAAGCAAAGAAGATATCCAGATAATCTTTCTCTCTGTCTGTGTCTATCCTAGCATTTAATTACTACATGTGTTTCCTGATTCCTACGTTGGACCAGACACAGCTAACATACCTGATAATTAGAGACAACAGATACTTCAACGGATACCTCTTCAAAAAGAAGATAAATAGAAGACTGAGGACTACATGAAGAAGAACTTTTTGAACCATCAAGGAACAACAAGAAAGAAGAGCTCGATCCTTCATTCAAAAGCCTCCAGCTCTTAGCTCTCCACACAGTGTTGTCTTTTAGTTTTTGAGAGTTTAGTTTTAGATCTGAGAGAGCCTTCTTCCGTGTAATACTTTGCCTCTCAGATTCTACCTCAGATCTAGCATTTGCTATAAGCTTGGTCTAGGGGCCATCAACACTTTATTCTTATTTAGTGTTCCTCTTCATCTGTGAAGAGAAGACCTGCATAGAGTAGGTGTATGTTTCCCTTTGGTAAGAAGGAAGACCTATTGTATCAGGTGGTGTAGTGCCACTTCGTATAGTGAAGAGAAGGCCAGCTACGGCTAGATGTGTAATTAAGTGTCCTTGAGGGGGATTGTACCCTTGGTTAGTGGAATCCTAAATCTTTGCTTGGGGACTGGACGTAGGACTCCTTGTGATAGGAGATCTGAACCAGGATAAAATTGTTGTTGTTCTTGTGATTGATCTTATTCTATCTTCGTTACTTGCTAACTCTAACCATCAAATTTAGTGTCTTCTGTCAAAGTGTTTTTATTAACATGAATATTCATAAAATATATTTTTTGCAATCCATTCACCCCCCCCTCTGGGCTTGCAACCTGGTCAACAATAGCAACTATGTTCTAGTAAACTGAGGATGTGAAACATTCATAACAGCATGTCATACAGATCCATAATGTTCATGCATGCATATGGAAATGAAAATTAAGTTGCATGATTATATGAATGTCGAATGAGACACTGCCATCATAGAAGATTCTACATGGTACCGGACTATAGGAAACTCCCTTTAGAATGGTTTACATTACATGACTACATAGTCTCGAGGACAACAGTGATGAAATCCTAAAGGTGGATAAGTACCACTAATATATGGTGGGGAGGGCTTCCCTTGATTTTACACAATAATCAAGACTTCTTCCCCAATTGCCTAAGTGATAACCGAATGATTGAATTTATGGCCTCTAATGGTGGTTCGGGCTATATCTTGGCATATTTTATTGCTACAATCAACGTTAATGTTATTACTACTGCCACTGTTAAAGAAATTGAACAAAAATTGACAATGGAATGAATATTGTCATTAATAGCATCAAGTGTTAATCATGTTAGATCATTGATATATCATTGAAATGTCTCCTTATGTATCATGGATTAGTATAAAACATTTCATCACAAAACATTGGGACATACATGCATGATGTAGAGTTAGTATTGTTTCAAATATGAAAGCATATTGCATATATTTATATCATTGTAGTAGGATCCCATGTTCATTGTTCCTTGTCTACATACATAGATGTTAAATGGATTCCAAGTATAGCATGTTTAAGGCTAAGGTATAGTTACCAAGAATGCCAATGAGTGTACCAAGTATAGCATGGTTTCAAGATTATGTGTATGGTAAGTTGTGGTAGTTTTTTCTAAGTTGCCTGCTGAGTCTGTTGTTGGGCTCATACTTGCTAATACTACATGTGTAGCTGAGTATCCCGAGGTTGAGGTAGCGGGATTAGATTTTGAGCACGAGGAATAGAGTGCTTGAGAGCTTATTTTATATCATTGTATGTGAGAAAATTAATAAAGTTGTATCAGTGGACATCATTGTACTTTCATTTGTGGACTGGATTGTACTTCAAACTTTTATATGGACTATGGTTTTTGAGATAATGTTGATGGATAGTTTATTTTATTTCCACTACAAAGTGTTGTTATATTTGTGTACAACTCAGCCAGGTACTTGTTGGACCGACCCCCTTACCGTTGCACCAAAAGCTTGAGCTGGTAGTGAAGGCAGTAGCCAAATCTTTAAGGCGGAAGCGCAAAGCACCACGTCAACGTTGTGGTCGGCATGAGGGGCTTCGCACAGGGTTTTACCCCTGCGGCGGGTTGGGTTGCCGGCCCCGATGTCACTATGCTGCCCCATAACAGCATAGTGGCAGCGATTCCCTAAGGGAGTCGATGGCAGTTAACCAACAAACTCCCCCCCAGCGGCACCCGGGGGAATCGAACCCGCAACCTCGCTCAGGTTGGGATCAAGCCCCTACCGTTGCACCAAAAGCTCGAGCTGGTAGTGAAGGCGGTAGCCAAATCTTTAAGGCGGAAGCGCAAAGCACCCCGTCAACGCTGTGGTTGGCATGAGGGGCTTCGCACAGGGTCTTACCCCTGCGGCGGGTTGGGTTGCCGGCCCCGATGTCACTATGCTGCCCCATAACAGCATAGTGGCAGGATTCCCTAAGGGAGTCGATGGCAGTTAACCAACAGTACGGATATCGTTTGGTTTGTTCCCATTATAGTGTCTCTCTTCGATCCGACATGAGTCAGTATGGCTGGACTGGGTCAGAGAGGGGTGTTATAGCACCATTTAATCGATTTTAACTCACATTATGGACTTAGAAAATTTAGACGCTGAAACATAATCGATTACTAAGTACGTGAAATGAAACATATATAATCGATTATATACATGGTCTTGTGGACAGTCAATTCTATACATATGAAGACATAATCGATTATAGAGTATGCATAGTAATACTTTATCGATTCTTAAGTCTTTTATGGAGTTAGAAATTTTCACATCTTTGAATACTTAATCAATTATCATGTTAACAGGTGTGGACTTAGAAACTTTTCCATTATAGAAGACATAATCAATTAGTATGTTCACTGTTTGAACTTAGAAAAATGTAAACAGTGAGTAACTTAATCAATTATTAGTGACACTAAGTGGACAAACATAGTCTGGATAAGCAACATAATCGATTATCGAGTCTTCGTGTATGGCTTAGAAACTTTTGCATATTAGAAGACATAATTGGTTATCAAGTATACAATTTGAAACGTAATGATTAATCATGCACTATGTGTGAACTTTGAAACTTTTTAGATGTCTTTATTAGAAGGAAGCATAATTGATTAGCACACACCCTGTAAGGACTTATAAAGTTTTGCGGTGTAGTTACATAATCGATTATCGGCCATTTGTCTGTACACTTGGAATTTTCTCAATATCACAAAGTAATCGATTGTTGTTCGCATCTTTGTGAACTTAATCGATTATTATTTTGTTGTGTGAACTTGGAGAAAACTGAAATCAACACCTAATCGATTCTCGATGGATGATAAAAGCATAGTCTATTAGAAATCAGACATTGATCAATTAAAAGGCACTTGAAGCATGACAAAATCGATTATCGAATCATTGACTTAATCGATGAAATTGAATAAAAAAGTGATTGATTTATGATGATGTAAGATTATGTAAGTGACATATTAATTAAACAGGAATCACATAGCACTTGATATTAACGTGTAACTATGTGTGATTAATCATTCATACACAATGTCAATGTTTTGTTGATCATTTAGTTGAAGGCTAACCATGTGTATTTTGTTACTTATGTTTAAGTTAATATTTTATTAATCACTTAAACTGAGTATGCTTAGGGATACAGTGCAACCTGCAACAGAAGTAGGTTTATGGTACCCTTTTGACAGGGAGGAAGTGTCAGAAATGTGAAATTTGACTGATTGCTTCTAGAAAAGCATCTGCTTTTCACCTTCCATTATCTGTGATATTGCGGAGAGGATCCGATCCGATCCGATCATCACAATAGGCATCCTTCTGAGAGTTGCCAGACTGATGACACTCGGAGACATGTATGAAATATATCGATCAAGGAGGCAATTACCCATTGTGATTCGAATCTGGGCAGGTGGCAAAAAGGGTTTCTTGCTAAACAAGAAGCCAAGGATGTGAGCTGCCATTAATGGTTGCATCGTTACAATCCTTGAAAGAATAGAAGCCATATCTTGGCCATGTTTATCTTTTTCTTAACCCCCAAGTTAGGGAGTGGGGAGGCAGTGCAAGTGGGGTTGGGAGTGGTGGGGAGGGGGGGGGGGGTTTGTCTCCTCCAAGCCCATCTTCTCCAAGCCTATTGGGCCCAATAGACTCAACCTCTTTCAGGCCCATTAGAACCAATCTCCCTCACTCCCTATCAAGTCTAATGAGTAATCCACATGTTAGCCTACAGTTCCTCCTCACCCTTGAGCCTCTAACTCGGTAAGTCGGACAACATAGCCAACTATTGCTCAGCTTTGAGCCTACAGCTCGGCCAACATATCTAATGCTCAACTTTGGGCCTATAGTTTGGCCTACTCCGTTATAGCCCACATCGTTACCCACAAGGCATAAGAGTTTGCAGTTTCTCTCATGAATGATAGTAACTCCACGATCTCTGATTGGGAAACATGTTTATCAATCGTAATTGATCCCCTTTACTAGAGAAGGTGGCGAATGGTAACGGCCCACAGAGGCCCATTTCCCTATAATCATAGGAAACAACATGTAGAACCCATATCTCTTATAGGATGTAGGGATCAGAATATGCCTGAAACTGTGGCTACCAATGGATATCCGCTTTCCGACTTTTCAACCCGTTTCCGACCTTTCCATATCTATTTTTCCGTTTTCGATTATTTTCCGTTTTTTCGTTTCCGTTTCTGATAAGATATAATTTTTATTTTATTTACAAAATATATACTCTTAAAATCTTATTTCTTAATATTAAAAAAATTTAGACTAAGTTTTTAGCTTCTCCTTAATTTGTAAATAGAATCTAATTAATTTGTCTCTCTCGTAGTATTTATTATGCCTATTATTATCAAAGACATCTCTTTTACCATTACTCCTAATGGTACATATATCTACCATTTGAACGTACCAAATGTTTCCGATTACTTTCCGTTTCTGACCTATTTTCGATTTTCTTATAGAAAATGGATGCGGAAAGTGCCATTTCGATTCCGACTCTAACCCGTTGGCAACCCTACCTGAAACTTGCCGTGACATCTAAGTACATCAAACTCAATACTTTTTTACCACCCAAACGACACCCAAGTAGTCCTCTACCTCTTTATACACCTGTCTTAACTTGAGCACCTATATATCATGTTTGATATTAAAATAGATTTGAAATAGAATAAGGATACTTTCAAAATTTTAAAAATAATTTCAATTTATTCTAGATCTATCTCAATACCAAACAGTTCCAAAGATTCTTCCTTGATTTAAATCCTGAATATTTTCCTTGTAGTTGGAGTCTTTTGGCAAGGGTGATGTCAGCTACCACCAGACTCTAATCCCAAGGTCATCTTAAGACCCAAATAATGAGCTTTACATATTTTGAAACACATATTTTATAAATAAATTGAATTTATATATTTTGAAATTAAAAATAGAAAATGATTATGGAAATAACATTTTTATACTCACTAAAAAAATCAAAAGATGGGTTGAAAAGTTGGAAATTGGATATCTATTGACAGTCTTTTTTCTTTTCCTTTTTTAAGATAAAGTTATCTATGAGTAAATTAACTAATAATCTCTTACTATAACATATGAGGTTCTTATTATAACAGAATTTAAACATATATTACAACAGAAACAATATTTACTATAATAAATTATAATTTTATTATAGACTAAAAAATGAATTAAATATCTAATAAGACTTCTAATTAATTTACCTTATATCTATTCTATCGACGGTCATATCTATAATTGTGTAGGTCAAGATATATACTTCATTTCTCCACTGGCTACTCTCTTTTCGAGGATTTACTAAGTGCACAATTTTCTAGCCGATGTAGTCTTCATCATCATCCAGTTACCTATCAAGTCCCTCTGCAAGCGTCAAGTGGACGGTGCACAACACTAGGTGCTCATATCTAATATAAGAGAAAGGCTTTCTACACTTTCGGAAAGTGCAGCAAGCCATGCCTTCCTACACTTCCGAAATCCCATTCGTCCACGTCAGGCGGTTCCATGGTCCGTGCCATGTCACCTTCATATTCATCTCAACAAAATTATTTAGATCTATTTTTTTTACTTGAACAGAGCATGTGAAGTATTTTGGACCCAAAATTTGTGCATTCTTTACATATGCACAAAATATTTCAAATTTCATTTGCCATGGCTCGTTAATTTGGGTGTTTAACAATTTTTTCTAGATTTTGTGTTTGTATTTTAGGAAAAGTTTCACATCTTGGAGCCCAAATTTCTTATTTGGTAGCCTAACAGTAGAGTTTGCAGCCTATATATAGTATTTTGGAGCTCAACTTTTCTAGAAAATTACCCTAATAAGATTGTTTGGTTCCCTTTTTTTATTATTATTTTTGACATGGCATAAGCATGTTAAGCATTTTGGACTCCCCAATTTTGTGCATTCTTCACATATACAGAATTATTTCAAATTACATTTGTCATGGCTTGTTAATTTATGATGTTAACAGGTTTTTCTAGATTTTGTGTCTATATTTAGGAAATGTTTCACATTTTGGAGCCCAACTTTCCTATTTGGTAGCCTAACAGTAGAGTTTGTAGCCTACACAAAGTATTTTGGAGCTCATCTTTTATAAAAAATCAACTTAATAGGATTGTTTGGATCTTTTTTTTTTACATGGCATAAGCATGTTAAGTATTTTGGATTCCCCAATTTTGTGCATTCTTCACATATACAAAATTATTTCAATTTTCATTTGGCAGGGCTTGTTAATTTAGGATGTTTAACGGATTTTTCTACATTTTGTGTCTGTATTTTAGGGAAAGTTTCACATTTTGAAGCCCAACTTTCCTATTTGGTAGCCTAACAGTAGTGTTAGCAGCCTATAGATAGTATTTTAGAGCTCATCTTTTATAAAAAATCACCTCAATATGATTGTTTGCATGCCTTTTTTTTTACATGGCATAAGCATGCTAAGCATTTTGGACTCCTAAATTTTGTGCATTCTTCACATATCCAGAAATATTTCAAACACTACAAGAAAAAGCGGAAATAGAGACCAAAATATTCGGTCTCTATTCGGTCCCTAAACAGCTCAGAGACCGAATAGTGACCGAATAGTGACCGAATTTGTCGGTGAAGAATTTCTGGTCACAAATCTGTGACCGAAAATATTCGGTCACTAGTGACTGACATATTGCAGTCGCTAAAAGAGAGCATCAAAGACTGAATATTTCGGTCACTATTCGGTCCCTGTATCAGGGACCGAATAGGGACTAAAATATTCAGTCTCAATTCGGTCCATGTTCCTGGGACCGAATTAAGACTGAATAATTCGGTCACTAATAGTGACCGAATTATTCGGTCTCAATTCGGTCCCTGTTTCTGGGACCGAATTGAGACTAAATAATTCGGTCACTAAACCGAATTATTCGGTCTCAATTCGGTCCCAGAAACAAGGACCGAATTGAGACTGACGAATATTCGGTCCCTGATACAGGTACAGAATAGTCACTAATAAGTTCGGTCACTTTTAGAGACCGAATTAATTCGGTCTCAAATCGGTCCCTGTTTCAAGGACCGAATAGTGACCGAATATTTCGGTCTCTATTTTTTCAATTAAATTTTTTAATATAGTTAAATTTTTAACAAAATAACCTGTGCAAATACAACAATATCCACAACAATAATAAAAATATCCACAAACACAACAATAATAAAATATCCACAAGATAATAAATATAAAATATTGACTCTAATAATAAAAATGTCCATAACACAACAATAATAAAAATTCCACAACAACAATAAAAATATACACAACATCACAATAATAAACTGTCCACAACAACAATAAAAATGTCAATAACAATAATAATAATGAAATGACAATCATGAATCCTCGTCCTCGTGCTCATCCTCGTGCTCGTCTCCTCTCACGCAACTCGATGAAGGAACCTACAATACATATATAACAATAATAAGTTAAAATTGAATACTATTATAAACAATAAATTATTTAAATTTATAAAAAAAACGGAGGCCAATCGGATGCGTATTTCTAATTTTGAACTTCCAAATCTAAGTTCTTCATTTTTCATCTAAACTAACTTGTTTAATGTAAGTTTGAGGCGTCGAGCTAAAACTGGGAGTCCGAATTGAACTCTGTCAATTTCCACAAGTCACAATCATCGCCCTAGCCATGCTGGAAAAAATCGGAGGCCAATCGGATGTGTATTTATAATTTTGAACTCTCAAACTTAAGTTCTTCATTTTTCATCTAAACTAACTTGGTTAATGTAAGTTTGAGGCGTCGAGCTCAAACCGGGAGTCCGAATTGAACTCCGTCAATTTTTACAAGTCACAATCATCGCCCTGGCCGTGCTGGAAAAAACCGGAGGCCAATCGAATGAGTATTTCTAATTTTGAACTCTCAAACCTAAGTTCTTCATTTTTCATTTAAACTAACTTGCTTAATGTAAGTTTGAGGCGTCGAGCTAAAACCAGGAGTCCGAATTGAACTCCGTCAATTTCTACGAATCACAATCATCGCCCTGGCCGTGCTGGAAAAAATCGGAGGCCAACCGGATGAGTATTTCGAATTTTGAACTCCCAAACCTAAGTTCTTCATTTTTCATCTAAACTAACTTGCTTAATGTAAGTTTGAGGCGTCGAGCTAAAACTGGGAGTCTGAATTTCTCCGTCAATTTCCACAAGTCACAATCATTGCCCTGGCCGTGCTAGAAAAAATCGGAGGCCAACCGGATCAATTTTTCAAATTTTGGACCCTCAAACCTAAGTTCTTCATTTTTCATCTAAACTAACTTGCTTCATGTAAGTTTGAGGCGTCGAGCTCAAACCGGGAGTCCGAATTGAACTCCATCAATTTCTACAAGTCACAATCATCGCCTTGGTCGTGCTCGGAATAAACCGAACGCCAATCGGATGAGTATTTCGAATTTTGAACTCTCAAACCTAAGTTCTTCATTTTTCATATAAACTAACTTGCTTAATGTAAGTTTGAGGCGTCGAGCTAAAACCGGGAGTCCGAATTGAACTCCGTCAATTTCTACAAGTCACAATCATCGCCTTGGCCATGCTGAAAAAACCAGAGGTCAATCAGATTGAGTATTTCTAATTTTGAACTTCCAAACCTAAGTTCTTCATTTTTTTCATCTGCTTAATGTAAGTTTGAGGCGTCGAGCTCAAATCGGGAGTCAGAATTGAACTCCATCAATTTCTCTGAGTCACAATCATCGCCCTGGCCGTGCTGGAAAAAACCAGAGGTCAATCGGATGTGTATTTCTAATTTTGAACTCCCAAACTTAAGTTCTTCATTTTTCATCTAAACTAACTTTCTTAATGTAAGTTTGAGGCGTCGAGCTCAAACCGGCAGTCCGAATTGAACTCCGTCAATTTCTACAAGTCACAATCATCGCCCTGGCCATGCTGGAAAAAACCGGAGGGCAATCGGATGAGTATTTCTAATTTGGAACTCTCAAACCTAAGTTCTTCATTTTTCATCTAAACTAACTTGCTTAATGTAAGTTTGAGGCGTCGAGCTAAAACCGGGAGTCCGAATTGAACTCCGTCAATTTCTACAAGTCACAATCATCGCCCTGGCCGTGCTGGAAAAAATCGGAGGCCAATCAGATGAGTATTTCTAATTTTAAACTTCCAAACCTAAGTTCTTTATTTTTTTCATCTAAACTAACTTGCTTAATGTAGGTTTGAGGCGTCGAGCTCAAATCAGGAGTCCGAATTGAACTCCGTCAATTTCTACGAGTCACAATCATCGCCCTGGTTGTGCTGGAAAAAACTGGAGGCCAATCAGATGTGCATTTCTAATTTTGAACTCCCAAACTTAAGTTCTTCATTTTTCATCTAAACTAACTTGCTTAATGTAAGATTGAGGCGTCGAGCTCAAACCGGGAGTCCGAATTGAACTCCGTCAATTTCCACAAGTCACAATCATCGCCCTGGCCGTGCTGGAATAAACCGGAGGCAAATCAGATGAGTATTTCTAATTTTGAACTCCCAAACCAACCTAAGTTCTTCATTTTTCATCTAAACTTACTTGCTTAATGTAAGTTTGAGGCGTCGAGCTAAAATCGGGAGTCCGAATTGAACTCCGTCAATTTCCCCAAATCGCAATCATCGCCTTGGCCGTGGTGGAAAAAACCGGAGGCCAATCGGATGAGTATTTCTAATTTTGAACTTCCAAACCTAAGTTCTTCATTTTTCATCTAAACTAACTTGCTTAATGTAAGTTTGAGGCGTCGAGCTCAAACCGGGAGTGTGAATTGAACTCCGCCAATTTCTACAAGTCACAATCATTGCCCTGGCCGTGCTGGAAAAAACTGGAGGCCAATCAGATGAGTATTTCTAATTTTGAACTCCCAAACCTACCTAAGTTCTTCATTTTTCATCTAAAATTACTTGCTTAATGTAAGTTTGAGGCGTCGAGCTAAAATCGGGAGTCCGAATTGAACTCCATCAATCTCCCCAAATCACAATCATCGCCTTGACCGTGGTGGAAAAAACTGATCGCCAATCGGATGAGTATTTCGAATGTTGGACCACCAGAGGGGGGGAGGGCCGGAGGGGGGGAGCCGGGAGTGGGGGGATGAGAGGGAGACTGGGAGAGACAGAGGGAGGGAGGGCTGGACTGCCAGAGGGGGGGAGCTGGGAGTGGGGCGATGAGAGGGAGACTGGGAGAGACACTTACCGCCGTGCAGGTCTGCACAGTGCTGTGGACTGTGGAGTCGCCGACTCGCCGGAGCTTCTGCGCAGAGGAGCCGCCGCCGCGTCTGCAAAGGTCCGTGGTCAGCCGATCGCGAGCCGAGAGGACGAGGGAGGAGGCAGGAGGGCTGGAGGGGTCCGACGGGAGGGGATTTGGGGGCCCGCTGCAAACCTAGAAATGGGAAGATGCCAAGACGGGAAGGGGGAGGAAGGGAACGGCGTCAGGGTGAGGACTGGGTAGTGGGGAAGAACTAGGAAGGGTTAAAGTGGGTTTTTTTTATATTTTTATTAATTTTTAATTAATTAGAAATCGGTTTCGAAAATAAGTGGTTCCAAATCCGATATCGATATATTATCAGAAAACTCGATACTGATTCCAATAAGAAATCGGTATCATATTTTAATTCCGAACTCATTAATTTTTATCGGTATCGGGTCGAAAAATCAGAATTTTGGGTTCCATTTACAGCCCTAATTTCGATAGATAAAAACACAGATGATTAAAGTGTGAGTTTGTTGTGTGTGTGGACCTGAGAACTCAGATTAATTATTTAAAATTTTGAGAAAGGTCCATATTTTTCTCTATATTTTGGAAGAAAAAAAAGAGCTTCTTATTTTATTGTTTAGATATATATATTAATTAATTATGTAATTAGATATTTATATATATTTAAATATTATTAGATATATATGACTAAATAATATATACCATACTTGAATATATCTATAACATACATAAAATAATTATTTAAATATATTAGAATATATATTTATATATGTTTGTTAGTATAAATGTTACATTTAAATATACGACGGAGAGGGTGTTGTGCATGCGTGTATTAAGTATTTATAATAGTTGTTGACCTAGGTTAGATAAAATACAATATCAAATTTAAGTATATATTTTAAAATATCAATAAATAATTATCAATTTTTGATAATATCTTTTAGATGGATGAAATATATATTGAGCATATTTTATGTTTAAATTACATACTAATATAGTTATTTTTTTTTCTATAGTATTTTAATTATTATTGAAATATAAACGTACATGTTTAAAAGTAAATAAAAAATATGCCACATGCAAGTGCATGTGCCGATAATATTGATTTGGTATTATGATATTACCAACGTCTGACAACATCGAACATAAACTTTTGGAGATGGGAAGCAGAGGTGCATCTAGATTGGATAGATAATCAAACTGCATGAAAAGTGATGACGTCGCAGTGCGCATAGAAGGAAAACTTCCTACCACAAGTGGAGAGCTAGGCTGCTTCGTCGGTTCTTATCGCAAAAAAATGGAACATCTTGAACCATGTGTAGCAAATATGTCACTGTGAGGATGTTAGACATGTATTGTCAAGTAAAGGGTAAAATCAGAAATAAGAAAAGTCAAGTAAACAAATTTCTTCCTTGGAGTTCTCAGGAAGTGAGAATTTCTCATGTATTGAACAATTAGATATTGAGTTTCAAATACTCACATGTACACTATATGAAACCAGATGTCTACAAATTTTTAACATATACTTTAGGTGCAATGCCGCATCAGACCATTCACACTCCCATGGGCACAAGTACTTTTGGGTGCTCCTCCTAGGACCAGGTCAGGGCCCTTTTATTGGCTCATTGTAAATTCATGAGAGATCTAGCTAGAGATCCCAAGTTCTAGACATTACAAGTGAATTTTCAAGAACATGAGATAAGCAAATCGAGTAAGAACTGATAAATGAATACATTATAAATCACTTTTTAGAAGAAGAACTAGCTTAATAATTATTTCAAGTAAATCTGGAATTAATTAGTGTATCATAGTTCATGTAAAAGTTATTTCAAGAAAGAATTCTAATTAGCAGGGTGTGTCGACCTAGAATATGGGTGTGTCAACCTAAGTCACTGGAGACAGGAGTTAAGTTGATTTGAAAATAGAGTGTGTCAACCTGAATAGAAGAGAGTGTTGACACTCTGAAGGATAGTGTCAACTCTCTGCAAGGTATAGGTCGATACTATGAAGGGATAGGTCGACACTATAAGGGATAAATCGGTCAACACTACTGGATAGATAATGGTAACACTACTGGATAGATAGTGTTGACACTACTGGATAGATAGTGTTGACACTACTGGACGAATAGGTCAACACTACTACATAGATATATAGTGTTGACACTACTGGATAGATAGTGTTGACACTACTAGATAGATAGTGTTGACACTACTGGACAGATAGTGTTGACACTACCACTGTTTCCAGAACACAGTCAGAAGAAAAGAAGAAGAATAAGAATCCTTCACAAGAACACTTTCCTAAGACATGAGTATTAGCTAAAACACGTACACAAGTGACCAAAAAGTATACCTAATAATCTTTATGACACGCAAATCAAGGGGTAAATATGATAGATACTCATATTCAAGATCCTAACCAAAGATGGAGACATGAAGGAAAGGAGATACAGAAATCCTACATGATGATCACACAATTCCAGAAATCTTATAGTAGCCTTTAAAAATGAAACTTCAAATGGAACATTTGTTTTTTATTTATATTAACTGAAGTTCTTGACTTATAAACTTGATTAAAGATCAAGAAAAAAAATTATTATCTTAAAGGTAATGTGAAGGTACCTACCTTACACCTTATTTCATTCTTCTTTATTTCCAGAAAACCAAGTTAGCTCTTTTTCCTTCTGCGAAAACTCCTCCCTTCCTGGCGTTTCTTCCTCTCCCAATGCTTCCACCGCCAACCCCTTTCTATATAATCTTATATATGTATATATATATGCTTGCACATGCATATAAGCACTTCCACACTCTCCCACGTAGCTATCTATCTCATCATTACCTCCACTTTCTTCTAAGACCTCACACACTCCCATGTGACACTAATTAACAAGCACGTACACTTCACATATATATATATGCATGCAGGAAGTTTATCCATTTCTTTGACATTATTTTATCTTTTCTTTTAATACACACACACACACACACACACATATATTTATACTAATAAATATATACACTTTTACACATACCTATCACTACCTACACATGTTCACATTTAGATGCAGGTTAAATCTTACGTAAACAAGTTACGTAACTAGATTACTATTCATTTAATTAGGTCTCTTTGAAACCTTAATTTAATATGTAAATGACATCCAAATAAAATAAAATTTCAACCACTGTCTAATTACAATGTGGTAAGTTTATGGCAATTTTTATTTAAAATTTTCCTGAAAAAATATTTATCAAGTATAAATTGTCCTAAAAGTAGATAAATCATATTTACCTCATTAACCGTGCATCAAAAATTCTCAATATCCACATTTTTGGTATCAACATATTTTTCTGATAATTATGGTAATTTCAAACTAAATTTCATTATCAAATTCCAGTGACACCTTGTCAGTGTATATATGTGCAGAAATGGTACCGACATGAAACAATATAAATCTTTAAATATTTTTCTGTTGCAAATATGCTAGGGGCTTCATACTTGGTATTAATTTGAGATGTCACAAAATCGGTCACAAAATTTTCTCACATCATTGAGAATTTGTGACTGAAATAAAATCAGTCATCATTCGGGCTGTAAAATAGAGACCGAAATATTTCAGTCCCTATTCGGTCACTATTTAGGGACCGAATAGGGACCAAATTATTTCGGTCCCAAATATAGAGACCGAAATATTTCAGTCCCTATTCGGTCACTATCTAGGGACCGAATAGGGACTGAATTATATAGAGACTGAATTATATTCGGTCCCTATTCGGTCCCTAAATAGTGACCGAATAGGGACTGAAATATTTCGGTCTCTATATTTGGGACCGATATAATTCAATCCCTATTCGGTCCCTAAATAGTGACCGAATAGGGACTGAAATATTTCGGTCTCTAAGTGACCGAATAGAGACCGAATTTTATCGGTCCCAAATATAGAGACCAAAATATTTCAGTCCCTATTCGGTCACTATTTAGGGACCGAATGGGGACTGAATATAATTCGGTCTCTATATTTGGGACCGATATAATTCAGTCCCTATTCGATCCCTAAATAGTGACCGAATATGAACCGAATTATTTTGGTCTCTGTATTTGGGACCGAAATAATTCGGTCCCTATTCGGTCCCTAAATAGTGACCGAATAGGGACTGAAATATTTCGGTCTCTATATTTGGGACCTATATAATTCGGTCCCTATTCGGTCACTATTTAGGGACCGAATAGGGACCGATTTTGAATCGGTCTCTAAAACATTTATTTAGCGACTGATTAATTTCAGTGACAATTCGGTCACTATTTAGGGACCGAATAGAGACCGAAATATGTCGGTCTCTATTAGCGCTTTTTCTTGTAGTGAAATTTTATTTGGCATGGCCCATTAATTTATGATGTTTAACGGATTTTCCTACATTTTGTGTCTACATGTTGAAAACTTGAAATTTGTGCATTCTTTACATGTCTAGAAATTTTCAATTTATTTGGCATCACACATTAATTTGGGTTAAGAAAGCTCCACATTTTGGAGCCCAACTATCATGTTTCGTAGCATAACAGAAGTCATTTGCAGCCCTACTGTGAGCAATTAGGAATTTGTCCATGACATAAGCATGTTAAACAATTTTTAGCCTGAAATTTGTCCATTCTTCACATATCCAGAAATTTTCAATTTTTTGGGCATGGATTGTTAATTTAAGGTTAGAAAACCTCCACATTTAGAGCCCAAGTACCCTATTTGATAGCCTAACGGGTGTCTTTTGCAAACTATATTGAGCATTTTGGAGCTTAACTGTCTTCATATTCACCTCAACAAAATTGCATAGATCTAAATTTTTTTTAGTAAACTTGACGTCAGCATGTTAAGCATTTTGGACCCTCAAATTTGTGCATTCTTCACATATCCAGAATATTTTAAATTTCATTTGGCATTGGCCCGTTAATTTGAGATGTTTAGTATTTCAGGAAAAGGTTTCCTATTTCGTAGCCTTATAGTAAATTTTGCAGCCTATAGACTGGAGCTCAAAGTTTTTAGAAAATCATTTCAATAGGATTGTTTGGATCCCCTTTTTTTTTGACATGGCATAAGCATGTTAATTAATTTTCAGCCCCAAATTTGTGCATTGTTCACATATTAAGATTTTTTCTAATTTTATTTTAGAAGTTAGCCCGTTAATGTGGGATTCCTACGGGGTTTTGTACTTCTTGTGGCTATGTTTTAGGAACTATGAGCACCTTGAAGCCCAAGTACCTGATCATTTTAGAGCTCAAATTTTCTTCTTAATCACCTCAATAGGATGGTTTACATTTTTTCGTTCACATGACATAAACATGTTAAGCATTAATTTTCAGCCAAAAATTTATGCATTCTTCACATATCTATAATTTTTCAATTTATTTGGCATGAGCTGTTAATTTGGGGTTAAGAAAGTTTCTCATTTTGGTGCCTAACTATGCTATTTTGTAGCATAACAGGAGTCATTTGTAGCCCACATTGAGCATTTTTTAGCTCAACTTATCTTCAAATTCACCTCAACAAAATTGTTTATATTGTATTATTTTTACATGACATAAGCATGTTAAACATTTTTCAGCTTCAAATTTGTGCATTCTTCACATATCAGAATTTTTTAATTTTTTAAGGTTAGGAAACCTGTTAATTAAGGTTAGGATCTTAATTTTCCTATTTGGTAGCATAACAGTAGAGTTTGCAGCTTATAGATAGTATTTTGGAGCTCATTTTTTATAAAAAAATCACCTCAATAGGATTGTTTGCATCCCTTTTTTGGTTTTTTTACATGGCATAAGCATGTTAAGTATTTTCAACCCATTTTTGTGCATTCTTCACATAACAAGAATTTTTCATACTTTTTTTGGCTAGCATGTTAATTTGGGATGTCTCCATAAGCTTTCTATATAATGTTTGCACATTTTGGAACCTAAAAAATTTCTTCAAATTTCTTACAGAATTTAAAAATGCTTTGAAAGGCATCTGCTCCTTGGAGAACTATGTGAAGGAGAGAGATCAAATAGGGTTTCGTGATTGCCATAGGACTATGATGAGGACAACCCCTTTTGCTCATTTTGTCGACAGCAATCATTGAGCCATATTCAAGATGACTCTCATAGAGGAGATTGCTCATACCTTTAAGGGTGCAAGTAATTTTCAAATTGGCGAGAAGACTCTTACATTTACTGTGGAAGATGTCGCCGTCATTTTGGGTTTGCCTTGCTGTGGGCTGAAAGTCCCACATTATCAGTGTCCAATCAAGTTGTCAAAGTTGCACCACCGGTTTGGGGCCAAGCTAAGCTTTGATCGGAAGGTGGTGACAAAACTTATCTGACAACTAGTAGAATCGGATGATCCTTGTGATGTTGAAGACACTACATGACTCTGGATTGTTTTGCTATTATCAACTGGATTGTTTTGCTATTATCAACTTTTATATGCCCATGGTCTTCCCCATCTTGTCCACCACAAATACTTATTTGCTTGGACAACATTGACGAGATTGGGTATTATAATTGGGTGGCTGCAGTCACAGAGATGACATTACACAAATTTGATGACTTTGTGACTGTAGTCCGTGAGAAGAGATCCGGCCGGAACACAACTCCCAAGAGAAGGATAGCTGGGAGAGAGCATGACAGTGCCTACATTTTTGGATGTTCTGCTACTCTGGCTGTAAGTTTTCATAAAATATTTTTAGGTTTCGTCATCATTCTTATATAATTTAAATAAACCAATAGTCCAAGCAGGTGTGGTTCTTAGAGCACACATGATTGTGGCAGCCAATTGACCGAGAAGCAATTCCCTGTCTATTTAGATGGGGATCTGTTTTGAACAAGAAACTATCTTTCTCTATTGATTCTCTACAGGGGCAGCAGGTAATCCACAAATGGAAGCTTCATATTTTAAATTTATGTAATCAACTGTTTCTGACTTTTTTTAAAAATGATGCTTATAGATAATTAAGCATTTGAAGCTAGCAACAATTGAGAAGAAATCCATTATAGGGGTTAGGTAGGAAAAAATCCATGTGCAAACTGAGGGTGTGGCTGCTCCCCCCCCCCCCATCCTGCTCTTATGGGCCTTTTTCAAGGTATTGGGGATGAAATCAGGTTACTTCCTGAAAGACTTCAGCAATCTAAGTCAACCGATGAAGCTCATTTTGAAGCATTGACAACTGCTCTAACCATGGGGTTCAACAAAATCGAGAAGTTGATATGTTCGACCTCCATGGCACAAGACCAGGCTATAGTTGGTACAAATGCAGAAAAGTGCTTCTCCACCCCACCATCAATCACTCTTGCCCCTACTTTTGGTGATGCAAATACATCTGTTATGATCGTGGAACAGGGGTTCATTGCACCTGATCCAGTAAGTGCGGTCCCTACCACCGCACTGATTAACCCGACGTCCCTAATAAAGAATATCAAGTGTCGGGATGATCGCCAACCTGGAATGTATGACCAATCACCATTCAAAAGGCTGGATAAGGCTCCCAAAAAACAAATTGCATATCAGCGAAAGAAAGTGAAGAAGGTACAGTTACAAACTACATTATTTGATGTCGTGCATTAGTGATTTATATTTCTTTGTTTTCTAATTTATCATTGCATGATTTATGTTGGAGGCAATGAGCAAACTGGTCAAGTTTTATAAGGAATGGACATGCAAATCTGAAGCCAGTGAGAGTCAGACAACATTAGTAGAGCAATATGTTAACCACAAGTAAATAAATGGTCAATACAATTTATTTATTGGCTTCATTTTATATAATCTAAATTGGACTTCATTTTTTGCTTGTCATACATTTCAGTCACACTGTGTTGACCTTCACTAATCATTGTTCGTTGAAATGGTCACAGGTTTGGGATATACTATGGGTCAATATGGCGGACGATGAGGTAAATACTGGCCATTGCACGAAGATTTCCTAGAATTCCATTGTCCATTAATTTTTCTAAATTCTTCTTTTCTACTATTTTGGTGGTTTCAGGTTATTGACATCGTCTTACATGTCATGAAAGAGAGACAAAGAAAATAGGAAGCCCTTATCCCGAATTCGTACCACCGATGGGATTTCCTTGCTAACATTTTTTGCTCATGGATTATGCTTACAGATGGCTCTGATGACTCCAGGGGCCACAAACTGCATACTTCCCTCGGGCATGAAAAACTAGGATTCCCACTATCTGATTTTCAATTATTGTTCTTTGTTGTCCATGTATCGAACCATTGGTTCCTCCTTAGTCTACAAGTGGAGCAAAGCCGCATCGTAGTCTACAATTCCTGCAGAGGACATGCAACTTATGACACATGCGCTAGGAATTGGGTATGCCTAACTAACTTTGCAATCGGTTATCAATATTATGAATTAATTACATTCTTTGTTTTATTGTTCACAGGAACCAATTCTGAAAGCATATCTCCGATATGAAGGGTACACAAATGCTGAGGAATTTCAGTTAATCTTTGATGAGACATGTCCTCATCAACCAAATTCTAGCATGAATTGCGCTATGTATTGTTTGATGTACGTAGACCGCCTAACGAAGAAGCAGGAATTATGTTGAGACTTCACTGACATTAATGTCAAGAAATTTCGGCTCCAACTAGCTTGTGATTTTTTGTCATTGTCATTAAACAATGTATGAATGGTGTTGTTACATTTTCATTTGAGTTTGTGTGGAAATGATGTTGTAAAAGGATACTTATGTAATTACAGGTGCACATTTTATATGACAATTAAATGTTAAGGCCCTCTAGGAAGTGTTCTACATGTGGTATTCCATTTTTGTTTAATGATGTATGTCCAGTGATGTGTGATGTATGTGCGGAAGTTGGGCTCTAAAATTGTGACGGAACACCTCATCCAAGTCCGTTAAACCGGTAACGTACTTGATCCGAGTTCGTCTCCCGCGAACGGGCCAAAGCCTCGCAAGGGATACCACACCATAGTCCATGTAAACACAAAGGAACACACCATTTCACATATATATATATATATATATATCACAAGTTTACATAGCCATATTTCCAAGAAAAGAAACTAAAGTACAAGAGCCTGGGGCATACCCCGAGGTACAACTGAAGGAAGTAAACAACTAGCTACACTATACTGCTGGAGCTGCTGACCCTGCACCGCTACGACGCGGTTCCGAACTGGACGATGGCCGAGAAATGTCCTCCTCGCTCTCACCTGTGGGGGTAGGGGTGAGCCTCACTAGTCACTGGCTCAGTAGGGAATTCCCCCAACACCGAGCAAACCAAAAACACAGGTACAGAAGTAGTAAACTGTGCAAACAATTTATAGAACAACTAAGCAGGATATTAAAGCTGTAAATGTACTCACCGTTTGCCGACTACATAAAACAACTGTAATAAATAAACGGCAAACCCAAACAGGTATACGAGCTAAAGTAGAGTCTGCCACACTCGAGCCACGTGAACTGGTTCGCGACACCAGTGACTGACTCGGACAACACACACGGGTCTACCTCTTAGTCTCACAGCCACGGACGAAAGGTCCAGCTACCGCTCCACGTGAAAAGGTCAAGCAACTGTGGAGACCAACTAAACACCACCACCTGCAGACCACACGGTCGCAGGCCCATGCCTGGCACCTCTAGAGACCTTGGTCTGGGCTCACTAGAGTGAGGCACTGGAGAAGGACTAGCTGGGGACCAGTGTCGACTACTGGTGTCCGTACCCCCAACTACGAGCGCGCTACAAGTGACTAAAAACAAACACTAGAGTCAATGTCCCACTGTCGTCTTTCCCTCAGTCGGACGTACAACTCAAGCAAAGGAGTGAGGGTGTCCAGGTCAGACGACACAGACCTCGACGGTACAACACAAGTACCGGGACAAAGCCCCGAGCTAATAGCCTGGCTCACAGAGAACCTGGGGCACCCAACTGGGGAGGTAACCACGGTAGGCGTCGCACTACTCGCCACGTATACAAAACCACATGCACGTCACACAAACCACGTGAAGATTCACGTAAACCTCGTGCACTAATGGTCCACTACATGTGAACATCACATAAACACATAAAGAACCAGCTAACTGCGTACCCAGTACGCCAGTCTCAGAAACCACATGCACTACGTGCACCACAAATACCATTGCACCGCTCGATAACGTTAAATATTCAATATAACAATATTTAGATAAAAGCATGATGGCGGCAACATCGATTGCCGTCGATGAGATATAAACGGTAAGGTATCTGGCCGTCAATCTCCTAGCTGAAGAACCTGGCGTCAATCGATATTGACGCCAAGATCTTCGGCTATCAGCTCTCACAAAACCCTGGGCCGATTCCTTAGGTATTCTCAGCCCTAAATTCAGCGGAAAAACATGAAGAAACACTTCCTCTAACATGCATGTATCTTAATCAAATCGAAACAACATGTTCCACTCGTTAAATTACTCAAACCACCCATTAACCCCACATGGAGTACCTTTACCCAAAAACATAATTAACATGCAGATTCATGCGTTCCAGATGCATTATCACAACCTGAAGGAACTAAAGGGATCATTCCCTACCTCAAGACGCACTTAAACCTCCTAAATCTTCCTGATTCGCACCAAACCCTCCGCGAGCTCCTACGGAGATTACACCTCGCTCTGGCGTTTCCTTGGCCGATTCATCACCACCTCACGTTCCACGATCCCCCAACTAGCCTTCTTCAACTATTGGAAGTAGTGGGGAAGCAAAGGGCATGAAAATAGGGCGAGGGAGAGGAAGAACGGAGTGAGGAAACTGTCCTCGGGTAGACCTATATTCTGCAGGTCGCACAGGTTGGCGTCAACCCTAATGTCGTTTAGGGAACCGTCACAGTAGACGTCCAGAAATCTTGTCGTTAAGTTCATAAGATTGACGTCACCTTGGATGGACGCCAAACCAGTCAACGACCACACCTGGCCGTCAACTCCTAATCAGCTACAGCAGGTCTTATCTTGTTCCAGGACCAAACCTGCGCCAAACCTGTGCGCACCACACGTCCAAACCACACTGGCCTCACGATGGCCACCACAACCATTACACACATGATCCATAAAGATCCGAAAAACATACGACGTTACATTACTATCTTCTAAAAAGAAATTTCGACCTCGAAATTTATAACACAACTCAAGCATAAACAACTTAAATATGCACATTTTTACAAATACTATCATCTAAAAAGAAATACAAAAGCTTATTCAAACAGATAGGGATACCTCTTAGCCATCTCCTCGGCTAATTCCCAGGTATCCTCACCACCCATCCTATTTTCCCATCGCACTTTAACTAGCTCAATTTCTTTATTTCTCAGCTTCTTTATCTTTCGATCAGTGATCTGCACCGGATACTCTGGCAAAGTCATATCCGGCCTCAGGTCACCACCTTGGTAATTGATTATCTGAGCTGGATCCTCAATGCACTTTCTTAACATAGAAACATGAAATATATCATGTATGTCCGCAAAATCTGATGGCAAATCCAGCCTATAAGCTGTTTCCCCAATTCTCTCAATCACCTGGAAAGGTCCCACATACCTTGGGCTCAACTTTCCAGTCTTGCCAAACCTCATAATACCTTTACTCGGGGAAACTCTCAAGAAAACAAAATCTCACACTTCAAACTGAAGTGGTCTCCTCCGGTTATCCGCATAACTCTTTTGCCTACTTTGAGCTGCTTGTAATTTTTTCTTAATAAGCTTCACTACTTCTGTGGTTTGTTGAATCAATTCAGGACCCACTAACTGCCTTTCTCCCACTTCATGCCAGTTCAATGGGGTTCTACATGGCCTTCCATATAAAGCTTCATACGGTGCCATCCCAAGACTGGTATGATAACTATTATTATAGGCAAACTCAACCATTCCCAAATGATGTTCCCAGTTACCTCCCCAAACTAAACAACAAGCTCGCAACATGTCTTCAATCGTCTGGATAGTCCTCTCTGTTTGACCATCTGTCTGGGGATGATAAGCGGAACTATATCTCAACTCAGTGCCTATTACTTTCTGCAAACTTCTCCAGAAACTGGAAGTAAATCTCGGATCTCTGTCAGATACGATAGTCTTCGGAATACCATGCAATGGAACAATTCTTTCAACATAAACTTTTGCTAGTCTATCCACTGTCCAAGACATACTTACTGCCACTAATCTGCACACCTTGGTCAATCTGTCAACAAACACCCATATTCCATTATGTCCCGAAGCTGTTCTTGGTAAGCCTGCCACGAAGTCCATGGCAATATCATCCCATTTCCACTGTGGGATGGGTAACGGTTGCAATAGACCTCCAGGCTTCTGATGTTTTGCTTTAATTTGTTGACAGATAGCACACCTTGCAACAAATTCCGCTATTTCCTTTTTCATATGAGGCCACCATAAATGTTTCTTTAAATCCTGGTACATTTTAGTACTACCTGGATGGATAGTGTACCTGGATTTATGAGCCTCTTCCAACACTCTGCTTTACCTCTTTTTCAGCTGGTACAAAAAACCTGCCTCTGAGTCTAACCACACAGTTATCATCAATGGTAACTCCTTCCATTTTTACAATCTCAGCTAAACTTACATCTGCTCTCTGAGCTTCCACAATTTGTCAATATAATGACGGCTCTACAGCACTAGTAGCTAGTACTGCCCGTCGCTGACTGTTTGGCACGTACAAGGAATTTTCTACTATTTCCTCGTACAACTTCCATTCTTTTATCATCTGGCTTAAATATGCTTTTCTGCTCAAAGCATCAGCCACGACATTGGCCTTACCCGGATGGTAAGCCAAACTGAAATCATAATCTTTTAAATATTCCATCCATCTACGTTGACGGAGATTTAAATCCTTCTGCGATAAGATATACTTCAAGCTTTTATGATCTGTAAAGATCTCAAATCTCTCGCCATACAAATAATGCCTCCACATTTTTAAGGCAAACACAACTGCTGCCAATTCTAAATCATGAGTGGGGTAATTCTCCTCTGTCGGCTTCAATTGCCTGGACACATAAGCTATTACTTTGCCATGCTGCATAAGTACTGTGTCAAGTCCTCTCCTTGAAGCATCTGTATAAACCACAAAACCACCACTTCCTGCCGGTAATGTCAATATGGGTGTTGTTGTAAGCCTTTTCTTCAATTCCATAAAACTTTTCTGACATTCACCGGACCACACAAATGGCACACCTTTTCTGGTCAACTTGGTCATGGGTACCGTAATCTTAGAAAAATCTTGTATGAAGCGCCTATAATAACCTGCCAATCCCAGAAAACTTCTAATCTCAGTGATTGTCTTAAGCACTTCCCATTTCATAACTGCTTCTACTTTACTCGGGTCCACTGCCACTGCTTTAGCTGAGATGACATGACCCAGAAATTGAATTTCTTTCAACCAAAATTCAGACTTACTGAATTTGGCAAACAACTGGTTATCTCTTAACAGTTGCAGAGTAAACCTCAAATGAGCTGCATGCTCCTCTTCGGATGCTGAATAAATCAGAATATCATCTATAAAGACCACAATGAATTGGTCCAAATACGGATGAACAATTCTATTCATCAGATCCATAAAACCTGCAGGAGCATTGGTCAGCCCAAATGGCATAACCACAAATTCATATTGACCATATCTGGTTCGGAATGTTGTTTTATCTATATCCTCCTCCTTGATCCTCAATTGATGATACCCAGACCTCAAATCAATTTTAGAAAATACTTTTTCTGATTGCAACTGATCAAACAGATCATCTATCCTCGGCAATGGATATTTATTCTTAATGGTCACATCATTCAACTTCCTATAATCAATACACATCCTAAAACTTCCATCTTTCTTTTTCACAAACAACACCGGTGCTCCCCACGAGGAATGACTTGGTCTAATAAACCCTTTCTGCAACAGCTCTTCTAATTACTTTTTCAATTCTTTAAGTTCTGCTGGTGCCATCCGATATGGAGCTTTAGAAATCGGCATGGTACCTGGCAGCAACTCAATGGTAAAGTCCACCTCTCTATGTGGAACTAAACCAGGCAAATCTTCAGGAAAAACATCAGCAAATTCCTAACCACGAGAACTGCTTCCACTGACTGACTAGCTTCTACCAAACTCACCGAGGCTAAATAAGCCACACATCCTGCATTTATCAACTTTCTAGCTCTAATTACAGAAATTAGAAACTTAGAGGTATAAAAAGGCATACCTTGATATTCAAATACTGCACCATTAGGATGACAAAACCTAATCCTCTTCTTTCTGCAATCTAGCATTGCTCCATAAGTCTCAAGCCAATCCATACCCAGAATAATATCATAATCTGTCAACTGCAGGGCATACAACCGACCCGGCATCCGGTTTCCTTCAATTATAACAGGAGCTTCATCTATATAGCTCGAAGTGAGCATAAACTCACCCGAGGGAACCTCCACTACCAACTCACAAGACTTTTCTTCTAAAGGATGAACCATACAATCCAGGAATTCTTCGAAAATGAAAGAATGAGAGGCACCCGAATCAAATAAAACTCTTGCTGAATAATCATAAAGGGATATAGTACCTTCTATCATATTTGATGCCTCCGCCTGGGCTCGGGTGATAGCCATAACCCGGCCCCTTCCCCGCTGCTGCGGTGCTCCTCTGCCACGACCTGCCTGTGGCTGCTGAAATTGCTGCGGCTACTGCTGCTGCACACCTCTTCCATATCCATACTCTCTCGGATAGGGGCAATTGCGGATTAAATGTCCCGGCTGATTGCAGTTATAACATCTATACCCTGGTGGAATAATGGGCTGTCTGGCAGTACTCTGCTACGACTCTTCCACCTCTGGCCTACCACGACCTTGCTGAAATTGTTGTCGACCTCCCCATCCTCTTCCTTTACCTTTAAATGCTTGCTTCAATTTCTGACCCCACTTACCAAAACCTGATGAAGAAGGTCATGCTGGTGCTTTACCCTTACTCACACCCACTGACTGCTGCGGTAGCCGAGAACTACCTGAATCTGACTCGCCCACCTAACGAGTCCTAATAGACCTCTCCAACGTAGCTACCCTCTGAGCTGCTTCTTCCACTGTCTTACACATGAGTGGCACTATTGCATTCTGCAACTCTACTCTCAAACCTCTAATGCCAACCATCATGTTATTATCTGATACTACATAAGGCGCGTATCGGCTAAGTGCCATAAACCTCATCTGATATTCTAAAACTGAAGAGTTATCTTGCTAGAGTGTCCGGAACTGCTCTCTCTTCACTTGCTGCACTTGAATCAGAAAGAATGTATCGTTAAATACATTAAGAAACTCCGGCCAAGTGATAGTCTCTTCTGTCCTGCCTGTGAAGGTGGTCTGCATCTTCAATCGCCACCATTCCAGTGTAAAACCTCACAACTGATAGGCAGCTAGCACAACTCTATCTGCTGCCGGACACCTCATGGTCGTAAAGACCCTCTCAATCTCATGGACCCAGTGTTCCGCTGTATCTGGATTCGGCCCTCCTGAATAAATAGGCAGCTGCAATCTCAGAAACTTCTCAACTTGCATCACTGGCTCCTCCACTACTCTTACTGGCGGTGATGGTGGTACAAAAGGTAACTCCATCCCTGGCGGTGGTGGTACAGGAGCCTCAGGTACAGCCCCTTCGACAACTGGGGGTACTGTTGCTGGCGGCACCGGTGCCTGCTGATCCATCCTTGCCCGAATATCCGTGAGGCTTTCCCAAATCCTCTCTATCATACGTTGAGTATTCTCCTCTGGATCATCTCCTCCACCACCCCAATCTCTTCTATCAGCCATTTCAAACTTCTACATAAACAAAACACTAAACAAAAATAAAACAACAAATTATCATAAACCAGGGCCCCTACCAGTAGTGAACAAAGACCGAAATAAGGCTATGTATCTTTCTAGTTCCCTTATATTAACACGGACCATGCTCTGATACCAACTGTGACGGAACACCTCGTCCAAGTCCGTTAAATCGGTAACGTACTTGATCCAAGTCCGTATCCCGCGAACGGGCCGAAGCCTCGCAAGGGATACCACACCATAGTCCATGTAAACACAAAGGAACACACACATATTATATATATATATATATATATATATATATCACAAGTTTACATAGCCATATTTCCAAGAAAAGAAACTAAAGTACAAGAGCCTGGGGCATACCCCGAGGTACAACTTAAGGAAGTAAACAACTAGCTACACTATACTGCTAGAGTTGCTGACCCTGCACCGCTACGACGCGGTTCCGAACTGGATGATGGCCGAGAAACGTCCTCCTCACTCTCACCTGTGGGGGTAGGGGTGAGCCTCACTAGTCACTGGCTCAGTAGGGAACTCCCCCAACACCGAGCAAACCAAAAACACAGGTACAGAAGAAGTAAACTGCACTAACAATTTATAGAACAACTAAGCATGATATTAAAGCTGTAAATGTACTCACCGTTTGCCGACTACATAAAGCAACTATAATAAATAAACGGCAAACCCAAATAGGTATACGAGCTAAAGTAGAGTCCGCCACACTCGAGCCACGTGAACTGGTTCGCGATACCAGTGACTGACTCGGACAACACACACAGGTCTACCTCTAAGTCTCGCAACCACGGACGAAAGGTTCAGCTGCCGCTCCACGTGAAAAGGTCAAGAAACTGTGGAGACCAACTAAACACCACCACCTGCAGACCACACGGTCGAAGGCCCATGCCTGGCACCTCTAGAGACCCTGGCCTGGGCTCACTAGAGTGAGGCACTGGAGAAGGACTAGCTGGGGACCAGTGTCGACTATTGGTGTCCGTACCCCCAACTACGAGCGCGCTACAAGTGACTAAAAATAAACACTAGAGTCACTGTCCCACTGTCGTCTTTCCCTCAGCCGGACGTACAACTCAAGCAAAGGAGTGAGGGTGTCCAGGTCAAACGACATAGACCTCGACGGTACAACACAAGTACCGAGACAAAGCCCCGAGCTAACAGCCTGGCTCACAGAGAACCTAGGGCACCCAACTGGAGAGGTAACCACGGTAGGCGTCGCACTACTCGCCACGTATACAAAACCACATGCACGTCACACAAACCACGTGAAGATTCACGTAAACCTCGTGCACTAATGGTCCACTACATGTGAACACCACGTAAACACATAAAGAACCAGCTAACTGCGTACCCAGTACGCCAGTCTCAGAAACCACATGCACTACGTGCACCACAAATACCATTGCACCGCTCGATAATGTTAAATATTCAATATAACAATATTTAGATAAAAGCATGTTGGCGGCAACATCGATTGCCGTCGATGAGATATAAACAGCAAGGTATCTGGCCGTCAATCTCCTAGCTGAAGAACCTGGCGTTAATCGATATTGACGCCAAGATCTTCGGCTCTCAGCTCTTACAAAACCCTGGGCCGATTCCTCAGGTATTCTCGGCCCTAAATTCAGCAGAAAAATATGAAGAAACACTTCCTCTAACATGCATGTATCTTAATCAAATCGAAACAACATGTTTCACTCGTTAAATTACTCAAACCACCCATTAACCCCACATGGAGTACCTTTACCCAAAAACATAATTAACATGCAGATTCATGCGTTCCAGATGCATTATCACAACCTAAAGGAACTAAAGGGATCATTCCCTACCTCAAGATGCACTTAAACCTCCTAAATCCTCTTGATTCGCACCAAACCCTCCGCGAGCTCCTACGGAGATTACACCTCGCTCCGGCGTTTCCTTGGCCAATTCGTCACCACCTCACGTTCCACGATTCCCCAACTAGCCTTCTGCAACTATTGGAAGCAGTGGGGAAGCAAAGTGCATAAAAATAATGCGAGGGAGAGGAAGAACGGAGTGAGGAAACTGTCCTCGGGTAGACCTATATTCTGCAGGTCGCACAGGTTGGCGTCAACCCTAATGTCGTTTAGGGAACCGTCACAGTAGACGTCCAGAAATATTGCCGTTAAGTTCATAAGATTGACGTCACCTTGGATGGACGCCAAACCAGTCAACGACCACACCTGGCCGTCAACTCCTAATCAGCTACAGCAGGTCTTATCTTGTTCTAGGACCAAACCTGCGCCAAACCTGCGCGCACCACACGTCCAAACCACACTGGCCTCACGATGGCAACCACAACCATTACACACATGATCCATAAAGATCCGAAAAACATACGACGTTACAAAAATACTCATGTTTGGAGTCAAAATAGCAGTGATGGACTTCAAAATAAGCTGTTGGACTCCAAACTGTGTAGCAGTTGGGCTTCAAAGTAGCTAGTTTTGGGAAACTCCATTGGTTTTTGATATTTCATATTTTGTATTTAATAAACAACTTGTTCAAAAATACCAGTGACACTCTTGGAACCCAAAATTGTCAAGAGACAACTACATGTCCTAAAGGAAGGGCCATCATAACCCCCAAAAAAAAATGAAACTCCAATGATGATGTTAGATGTACAGAAGTTGGGCTCCAAAATACTCAGGTTTGGAGTCAAAACAACTTAGATGGACTTCAACATACCCTATTGGACTCCAAACTGTACAGCAGTTGGGCTCCAAACTAGGCACTTTTGGGAAACTCCATTGGTTTATGATATTTCATGTTTTGATTTTAATAAAAAAACTTGTTAAAAAATACCATTGACACTCTTGGAACCCAAATTTACCAAGAGACAACTACATGTCCCAAAGGAAGGCCCATCATAACCCAAAAAAAATTTGAAACTCCAGGGATGATGTTGGATGTACAGAAGTTGGGCTCCAAAATACTCAGGTTTAGAGTCAAAATAGCTAAGATGGACTTCAAAATAACTTGTTCATGGAGGCAGGCCTGAGTTGTCGACAACCAATGGGTGGTTGTCGACAGGTTCTGTTCCATCCAGAACAACATTCCTGAAGGTGGGCCTTAGTTGTCGATAACCAGTGGATGGTTGTCGGCAGGTACTGTTCCATCTAGAAGAACATTCCTGAAGACGGGCCTTATTCGTCGACAACCAGTGGGTGGTTGTCGACAGGTTCTGTCCCATCTAGAACAAATTTTATGAAGGTGGTCCTTACTTGTCGACAACCAGTGGATGGTTTTTGATAGGTTTTGTTCCATCCAGAACAAGTTTTCTGAAGGTGGTCCTTACTTGTCGACAACCAGTTGATGGTTGTCGATAGGTACTGTTCCATCCAGAACAACATTCCTGAAGGCGGGCCTTAGTTGTCGACAGACGACTATAGGTTGTCGACAGACGACTATAGGTTGTCGACAGTTGTTATTGAGTTGTCGACAACCAGAATCCTGTTCTGGTTTGGAATGTGAACCGTGTGAACTGGCGGTTCACATTCTCTCTGATTTTTATTGTGGCGGTTCACTTCCAAAGAGGTAAAGACAATAAAAATAACCCTAGTTGTCGACACTCGACACACCCCTTTCACCTCCCCTCATTCCTGCAACTGTCATCGTAGTCTTCTATCCCCTTCGTCTTCTTCTCTCCAGGGCGAAAACACCAGAGTTGTCGACACACCCTTTCATCTGCTGCATTTCCTCGCATATTTCACCTCTCTGCTGCAAGCCTCTTTCATCATCTCCCAGAGGCATCCTCTTCAGAAAAGCTTCCAGAATGAGTTCCAGGGGAAAATGCACGACTGCTGGGAAGCACAGCGTGGAAGGAGAAGGTCAAAGTTCAAGAGCCCCTGTTGAGCACCGAACAAAGTTCAGAGATGACAGACTCCCAGAGTTGAATGTTCCATCAAACATCAAACTATGCAAGGTGAATGAAATCTTCAAGAAGATCATACAACCTCGGTATGTGGATTTTCGTTTTGTGGAAGATATGTTTCCCGGGTTGACTAAACTATTTGAAGAACATGGCTGGCTTAGATTTATGACGTCTCAGAGGTCTTATTCTCTATCAGCAGTTTTGGAGTTTTACAACAATTTGGGTATGACTGAAGACGAGCTTTACACTACTGTCTGGGGTATCTCCTTTAAGATTACTTCTAATATTTTCAGTAGAGTACTACAAATTCCAAATGATGGGGTAGATGTCCTGACTCTGGATGTAGCATATCGACTGTTCGAATCGTCTTATATTCGTTATGGTGGCCATTGTGTGGTCCACATTGTGTGTAGAAGGTGCTTACACAGGTTTTCGAGGCGTTGTGGGCCGGCTGGTTAGCCTATAACGCAGGTTTGTTCTCTATATTTGAACGTGATAGAGGGGCGCGTCATGTTCTCATCGCGACACCCAGATACGTCGTGTTCTGGTTGCCGCTGTTTTGGCTCGTCGTCTGCATGCGTGCAGCGTGTCCCGCACGAGGCGGGTGTGCTGACGTCGACAGGCAGATCGCAATGGGCAGCCGCGTCGTGACCTGGTCGTGACGTAGCGGTACGTCGCGTTCTCAACCAAGCTGCATTTTTAAGAAACCCTGGTAGAACAGAGCTTTCACAAGCTCTGCTCGGCCAGGGGAGGTTTTGCTCGTGGGTTTTTGGGCGATTCGAGCTCGTGGGCCTTGGTTGGTCATGTTCTCGCCCCGAGGATCGCGTGTGAGCGGGAGAAACGCCGGGTTATCGCCTGTTTAGGTGTTCTTCATCAAAGTAGGGAGATTCTGCCCTTTTCCTTCATGAAATCGCTGTGTGGGTGTGCCGTGTGATGTATTTACTGCTTTAGAAACCATAGATGGCATGCTAGGACATCATAAAGAGCATGAAAAATGGATTAGAAACCATGTATGGCAGGGTTTTTAGGGTTTTCTGGCGAAGGGGACCCAGATAGGGTTTTTCGCCTGCGAAGGCGACGGTCTTCCCTGTCGCGATCTGATCGCGACAGGGTGATACGTCGTGTTCGCCCTCTTGGTTGCGACATGTCGGGGCGTCGCTATCTGAACGCGGCCTGAGCCTCTGTCGCGATCACAGCCGTGAGATACTTCTTGCATGTAAATGTTAATGCATTTATCCGTATTTGTTTAACCGATGCATGGCATGGTTAACCGATGTGTGTGGAAATGGTTAGTGGTGCTTTGGCACCTGTTGTGCTCCTTGGGAGTGCGCTTCACTTGGTGAGCTGTAGGCTCACGTGGTGATGTGTGTGACTGGTTTTAGTGACCCGTATGTGTTCACGTGGTTTGCGTAGCGTGCACGAGTTTCTGTGTGCATGGCAGGTAGTGTTACGCCTTCCATGGTTACCTCTATAGTTGGGAGCCCCAGGTTCCGAGGTGAGCCAGGCACGTGGGTGTACTCGGGGTTTGTCCTGATACAGTGGTACCGTCAAGGTCTTGTCGTCTTCCTGGACACCTTCGCTCTCGAGGAGAGTTGTCGTCCGACTGAGGGAAAGATGGCAGGGACAACGACTTGTGAGAGTTTGTTGTTTAGTCGCTTGTAGCGCGCTCGTAGTTGGGAGGATGGACACCAGTAGACGTACTGGACCCCAGCTAGTCCTATTTCCAATGCCTCACTTTAGGGAGTTTAGGCCAGAGTCCCTAAAGGTGTCAGGCATGGGCCTGCGAGGTGTGACCTACAGGTGTGGTGGTTTGGTTGGTCTCCACAGTTCTTGTTTGATTTAGTGGAGTGGCAGCTGGACCTTTCATCCGTGGCTGCGAGACTGAGTGGTAGACCTATGTGTTTATCCGGGTTGGTTGCTGGTATCGCGAGCCAGGCTACGCGACCCGAGTTCGGCGTTTACCTACTTTAGCTCGTACACCTGTTTGGGTTTTTCGTTTATTTATTAACATTACTTTCGAGATCAGCAAGCGGGAAGTAAGTTACAGCTTTAATATCTTGCTTAAATAATTCTATAAACTGCTATAGCATAGTTGTGGTTTGCTCAGTTTCTTTGGGGGAGTTTCCCTACTGAGCCAGTGACTAGCGAGGCTCATCCCCCCCTACTCCTTTCAGGTGAGGGAGAGCAAGAGGCTTCCCAACCATCTTCTAGTTTCGGGCCGCACCGTAGTGGAGCAAGGTCTGCGCCACCACCAGCAGTGTAATTTTCTCTCTTTGTACACCTCGGGGTATGCCTCAGGTTCTGTTATACTAGTTTATGGTTTTAGTTGAGGAACTGGTTATGTAAATCTCATGTAAATATTTGTGGAATGGAAAGTTTGTTTCTGTTCAATTGTTTCCTTTATATTTCTACGGACATGTGTAAATGATATCCCTTGCGAAGCTTCGGCTCGTTCGCGGGAGGCGGAGTCGTGTCAGGCTCGTTATCAGGTTAACAGGTTTGAACGATGTGGTCCATCACACTGGCGATGGATCCTGCAGTCACTTATACAATGATGACTAACGAACCCTTTGATGAGTTGAAAAGGATAGCCAGACTGAATGCAAACACCTTTCCTCCTTTGAACAAAATGATACATCATATGTTCACAACTATCATCTTTCCAAAGGATGGAAGCAGGGAGCTAGTCAGTGAAACACATAGGACACTGTTCTACCACATTCTTCGGAAAGAACAAATCAATCTCCTAGAGTTGATGGTCGATTTCATAGGACAGTGCTTCCGTGATCCAAAAAGGTCCATCCAGTATGCTTGCCCTATCACATCTATGATCAAATTTGTGGGAGTATCACTAACTGCTAATGAGGTGATCACTCTCAAGAGTCGAAGTGCATATGATATCACCACTGCAACTAGAATGGGGTACAGAATGATCAATGGAAGAGTCCACAAGACTCTAAAAGGACAAGCAGATGAAGAGCAAGAAGATGAAGACACAGAAGAAGCAACTGAACAAGATGATGAGGATGTTGGTGCAGATGAAGCCCACAATGACATTCCTCAAGAAGTTCATCCATATATTCTACTGCATCTCAAGTTCCAATGTCTGGAGATCTGAAAGAATTCTTTGCCGAACAATTCAATCAACTTCAGTCAACTCTCACACAGAAATTAGATCAGTTGAACAATAGAATGGAAGCAATTGAAGAAAATCAAGGTCACATGCAGAGGCAATTAGATACCATGGATTATGGAATGATGCGGCTTCATGATGATTATCAGAATCTCCGCAATTTCTACAATCCTTGAGATCCTCAGGGTGACAATTTTTCTATTAACATTTCATCTTTTGGTACTCAGGGTCCCCGTCGTGCCACTCCTCCTGGGGATGACAATCCTTAGCAATGTATTGGACAATTTCTATTTTTAAAAAAGTAGTTGGGCACAAAGCTTGTCATGTTTTGAAATGTGTGTCAAGCGTAATGCTTTGCAAGTGTTTCAATGAAAAGAATGGATTCTATCATTCTTATCCATGCATCAAAATTTTGTGCCAAAAAGTTGTGTCAAATGTTGTTGATGTTGCGAAAACATTGCCAAGAGACAAGTACATGTCCCAAAGGAAGGGTCATGATAACCCAAAAAAAAAAAACCTGAAAATCCAAGAGACATTCTTGGAACCAAAAATTTACTAAGAGACAAGTACATTTCCTAAAGGAAGGGTCATCATAACCAAAAAAAAAAAAGCTTAAAATCTAATTGTGACGTATGTGCAGAAGTTGGACTCCAAAATACTCCTGTTTGGAGTCAAAACACATGAGATGGACTTCAAAATAGCTTGTTGGACTCCAACATGTGCAGCAGTTGGGCTCCAAACTACCCAGTTTTGGGAAACGTCATTGGTTTTTGTTATTTCATGATCTGTTTCTAATAAACAAGTTGCTTAAAAATATTAGTGACATTCTTGGAACCAAAAATTTGCCAAGAGACAAATACATTTCCCAAAGGAAGGGTCATCATAACCCAAAAAAGGAAAAAAAACCTGAAAATCCAATGGTGATGTATGTGCAGTAGTTGGGTTCCAAAATACTCAGGTTTGGAGTCAAAATAATAGTGATGGACTCCAAAATAACTTCTTGGATTTCAAGATGTGCAGCAGTTGGGCTCCAAACTACCCAGTTTTGGGAAACATCATTGTTTTTTCTTATTTCATGATTTATTTCTAATAAACAAATAGCTTAAAAATATTAGTGACATTCTTGGAACTAAAATAGAATGTCACTAAAATTTTTCCAAAAGACAAGTACATTTCCCAAAGGAAGGGTCATCATAACCCAAAAAAAAAAGCTTAAAATCCAATGGTGGTGTATGTGCAGAAGTTGGGCTCCAAAATACTCATGTTTGGAGTCAAAACACATGAGATGGACTTCAAAATAGCTTGTTGGACTCCAACATATGCAGCAGTTGGGCTCCAAACTACCCAGCTTTGGGAAACGTCATTGATTTTTGTTATTTCATGATTTGTTTCTAATCAACAAGTTGCTTAAAAATATTAGTGACACTCTTGGAATCAAAAATTTGCCAAGAGACAAGTACAATTCCCAAAAGAAGGGTCATCATAACCCAAAAAAAAACCTTAAAATCCAATGGTGATGTATGTGCAAAAGTTGAGCTCCAAAATACTAAGGTTTGTTGTCAAATTACTTGTGATGGATTTCAAAATAGCTTATTGGACTCCAAAATGTGCAACAGTTAGGCTCCAAACTATCTAGTTTTGAGAAACGTCATTGGTTTTTGTTATTTCATGATTTGTTTCTAATAAACAAGTTGCTTAAAAATATTAGTGACATTCTTGGAACCAAAAATTTTCCAAGAGACAAGTACATTTCCCAAAGGAAGGGTCATCATAACCCCTCCCCCCCCCCCACAAAAAAAAACTTAAAACCCAATGGTGGTGTATGTGTAGAAGTTGGGCTCCAAAATACTCATGTTTGAGTCAAAACACATGAGATGGACTTCAAAATAGCTTGTTGGACTCAAAAATGTGTTGCAGTTGGGCTCCAAACTACCCAGTTTTGGGAAACGTCATTGGTTTTTGTTATTTCATGATTTGTTTCTAATAAACAAGTTTCTTAAAAATATTAGTGACATTCTTGGAACTAAAAAGTTGACAAGAGACAAGTACATGTTCCAAAGGAAGGGTCATCATAATAAAAAAAAAAATCCTGAAATTCCAATGGTGATGTATATGCAGAAGTTGTGCTCCAAAATACTAAAGTTTTTTGTCAAATTACTTGTGATGGACTTCAAAATAACTTGTTGGAACCAAAAATTATCAAGACACAACTACATGTCCCAAAGGAAGGGCCATGCGAACAAATTTTTTTTCCCCTCAAAGTGTAATTATATGCCATGTATGTGCAGAAGCTCGGCTCCCAAACCTGCCAGTTTCCATTCACAGTTGCATTCATTTAAAGGCTCATTGACATTCACACTCATCACTTTTATAAACACTTCTAATATATTCACACTCCAAAATGTACATGTAAGATGAAGCCAACATTTAACCATCACTGTGTTGCAAAAAAAGAAAAATCTGGGACATAGGTTTCTCTAACTTCATTTAAAAGTTGGCCTTCATGCAGTGGGTGATATTGTTCATCTATTGGGTGTTCCACTTGTCTACCAACAACCAATTTTTGTGCTTTGCTCCTCTTCCTTATCTTCTCAATGGCTGATTTAATTCTTTTCAAACATCTCCTCCCCTTTGTCACAACTCTTGGGGGATCATAGGCTACTGTTGACTCTGGGAATGCCTTCGATGTTGGTCTTTTCATATGCAACATGGTGTCTGTCACTTTTTCTATAAGGCTAGGCATTTCCCCCAAAGCAACGTCATATGCTTCCTCTGAACGTGATGCTGCCTCAGCAATTTTCATGAATCTATGAATTAGAGTAGAGGACCTTGAAGATGTTGAAGCACAAGATTCATTATCAGGTCCACTCTCATTACTTACATGCCGATATCGCATATCCTTTTGCCAACGGCTTAAGAAATATTTTTCTGGTATCTCTGTGACACCAAAGAATTGAATGCCAATATAGCATATCTACATAAGTAGCCTTTAAATGTAAAGCTTCGGCAGCCACATTCCACCTCTTGTTCTTCCTTTCTATACACCACATCGTACTCTTTCACGAATTGCTTCAATATGCCTTTCATATTTACCCTTTCATAGGACCTGATTGTCACTACCAATGTGTTTCCTTGTAGATCAACCTTGATGAGATGACATGCAGCAACCTCAACTAATTCTTGTTGAAACTTTTGGAATATTGCTCGAGTGTAGATGCCAGCAACTTGCTTCTCATAGGGGGAGATTGTTTTCAAGTAAGCTTCTATCTCCCATGATTTAACATCAGCTTGGTTCTCAGTATCAAATCGTCGCTCAATTGCAACTGCGTATTTTGATATAAATTCAAATAATGTTGTTTTTGTCGTTACGAAATCATCAAAGAAGTGATTAATACTCCTTTGACTAGTTGGCATCCCTGCACAGTACAAGAGTAATAGGAAGTTAATACATGGGCAACTAGTTAAGCAGTAAAAAAAAAACTTGCCAAAAAGAAAATGAAGTACTTAACCAGCAAAAATGTGTCTTTTAAGAAGACCAGAGCCCACTTAGCTCGGTAATCATATAATCCTTTTAGCCACTCATTTTCTCTAGTTGATACATAATTGCCCATCATCTTCTCCCACCCTTCATTGAACTGAAGGGGCGATATTGAGTCATAGATGCATTCATCAAAATCAGACATAAAGTTCGGATGAGCATTACATATGTGACCTTTTTTTTGTATCTTTTTCAATATATGACATAAGCAAAATTGATGTCTGGTATTAGGAAAGACTTGAGCAATAGCTGCTTCCATGGCTTTGTCCTGGTCAGTATTGATTGCATTTGGATGCACACCACTATTAGCTTTGATCCAACAATTAAACACCCATATAAAGCTTTCAATCATTTCGTTGCTCAGTAAGGCACAATCGAGAAGAATGGATTGACCATGATGATTGACTCCCACGAATGGAGCATAGGGCATTTGATATGTATTTGTCAAGTATGTTGTGTCGAAGCATATGACATCGGAGATATACGAACATGCTGTCCTTGACCTACCATCTATCCAAAAGACATTTCTCAAGGTACCATTATCATTTACCTCTACTATGTAGTAGAAGGTGGGGTTGGTAGCTTGCATTGCCTCAAAATATGACAGCATTGTCTTCGCATCACCTTCTTTCAATTGGGTTTGTCTTTCACGTTCAAGAAACTTATTACAATCCTTCTCCATGAAATCTAGTTGCCTAATCCCACATTTTCTCTTTGCCATGCATGATACAATCTTTGACGTTGAAATCTCGGCACTTCGCATGTTTACCATTTCGGCCTTCTCTGGAGTGCAAATTTATTGATGGGATCGCAAGTACACCGCCGATAATGGATTTAGGCAGTGGTTATGCTTCAGTCCTACATCATACAAAATGTATTTCATAGTACAACTATCTCTTCTCACCTTCAAACTTCCTGGGCATCTAATTTTCGCTGTGTCACGATGTAATTTTGCATTTGGATCTTGTCTACTTTCACCACTTCTATGACATGTGAATTTTTTGAACATGCACACACCATTCACAAATTTGCTATCCAGGCTTGCTATACCAAATCCTTCTTTCTTCACATAATTATTGTAGAACTTTCTCACATCATCAATACATTCAAATTCCATCCTGTCACAAGGTTCTGCTATAAGTTCGGCTTCTGGGATCTTTTCCTTCTCCTTCGTTGGAGTCTTCACCACATCATTCTCACATTCGAGTTGCACATTACCTATGATGACCACATAGACAGGTTAGTCTTCAAAAGTTTAAAATCAAGCCAAAAAAAATGCACAAATAGGGGATGTGAATTAAGTTTGTAATTTATTCTCCAAAAAGTCAATCTTTCTTATTGAAAGTCCTTAGAATAATTTCTTATTAATCATTATATACATTGAAGTCTTTAGAACCTCCAATTATCCTACAACATGAAGGAATTAGAAGAAAAATATCGTAGAAGATGTAAATTAAGTATACAGTTTAGGCTCCAAAATGTTGGATTTAGCTCCAAAATGTGCAGTTACATGCCAAATATCTAAAGTAGGCTCCAAAATACTATGTTGAGGCAACAAGCAAATAGAACCCTCAATTATCCTACACCATGAAGGAATTAGATTCCAAATTTTTTAGATAAATTAAGTACACAGTTTAGGCTCCAATTGGACTTCAGCTCCAGAAGTCACAGATAAACGCCAATTAAGTATGTTAGGCTCCAAACCTTTTGAAAAAATGAATTAAAAATATAGTTTAGGCTCAAAATAGTATTCCTCACGTTAGACGTCAAATATAAAGTTAGACTCCAATATTTTGGTCAATATATAAACCAAAGTCGAATTTTTGGGCTTACAAGCAACTTCCTTGTCTGCAGAACAGTCATCGTTGTTTTCTTTCAATATTCTGATAGGCCTTTTTATTGGGACTTCTGTGAAGAAAATGTAGATATAATTCTTCAGAAAAATTATCATGTTCACAAACTCGTTGAGAAAAACATTCCAAAATGTAGATAGAAAAATAATTTGATTGAATTATTTTTACTAACCAGACGCATCTTCTTCAACATGGAATACATGCATACTCTTCCTCTGCTCACCATCGCAATTTTCCTTCCTCTGCTCACCATCACAGCTACCCTTCCTCTGCTCACCATGGCAGCTGCTTGTCTCTCCTTTTGATTCCATTGATGATGCATGGGAGGAAAGAAATAAAGGCTCGAGTGGAGGAGCCATTGTCTGTGTAGGCATACATGCTCCAGTGATCAAAGATTGATAGAACTGGCGGGATCATGCAATTGGAGGCCCTGCGTGATCCCTCTAACTTGTTCGATGCCTCCATGTCATTGGACCTTCTACCTTCAAAGCCCGCCATTTCAACATTCTTAGACATGCTTCCTCTCCTACTTGGATGTCCACACAAGTTACTGAACTAGTTTCCTCCTTCCACGTTCGCACAAGTTCCTCTCCTCTGTGGATGTTCGCAAAGGTGTTCTTCCCGCTTTCGGAAGTGCAGAGGAAGGGGGGGGGGGGCGAACGCAGGACAGAGGTGAGAGAGGAAAATTTGGGAAGCATTTGTTTGAAGTAGATTTGACCGTGTCATTATGACTTTTGGTCATGTCACCGCGGCGGAGGGGGATGGAGGTGACACGGTGTAGACACGTTGACGTGGCGGGGCGAAGGTGCGACGTGGCGGGGGCGAAGCTAACATGACGCGGACCATGAACCGCCTGACGTGGAAGAATGAGATTTCGAAAGTGCAAGAAGATGTGGCTTATTGTACTTTCCAAAAGTGCATAAAACATTTCTCCTATAAATAGATATTGTAGCCATTTGATTGTGTTTCGTACGCTTTAACAATTAGAAAGATGGTAGCAACAAAATTTCTATAATTTTAGTCATTAGAACTATACCCCTCTTATATATGAATATGCTATATATTAAAAATAGAGAATCCATATGGATTCTTATCGAGGTGTCTCGAAAACAGATGCAAAGACAATAAAAAAACTTTGACCAGAAGTAAGAAAGGCAATCCACAAAACACCAAAGCTGGGAAAGTGTGAAAAAAGAGCACAATATTCGTCAATTTGAAAAGACTGGCTAACCCATATGTTAAACACCTTTTGTTTCGGTTTCACGTTTTTCCTCTTATTTGCCATCGAACTCTTCGCTGCGTACATATGTAAACTTCGATGTCCACAAGAATCGTGGGTCCGGTTCACATGGCTATTTGTTGTCGACGCTAATGACACGGGTCCATCTATTTGGGACACAAATAACCGGACGAGTCTCCAACAAAAGATTGAGACTAGAAAAAGACGGGGAGAGGCAAACTTAGGTATTGTTTGAAAATATTTTTGAAGCGTAGATTTTAATTATTTAATAATTAATTTTTTCTCTCTAATTATTAAATAAGTAAAATAAATTTTAAATTATGTAAAAATAAATTTTGAGAGAGAGAAAAAAGATAGAGAGAAAACATATAATGATAATGCGTTAGATTTTGGAATTTAAAAATTGATGTAAAGAAAATTTGCAGGAGATTTAGAATTTTAAAAAAATGAAATCCATAAAAAGGAATTAGATTGTTGCCACAAATATTTGCATCTGTCCAAAAAAAGAGGAAGAGAGACCCCGAGAGAGAGAGAGAGAGAGAGAGAGAGAGAGAGAGAGAGAAAAAGAACGTGTGAGACGAGTTACTTGACGTTTTTTTAGCTAAAATCGGCCATTAAAAAAAAGGAAATTGACCGTAGAAAGATTCAGTCGATCGGGAAGATCTGGATGTTGTTGGGCGGAAAAAAATTTAAGATGACATTCTGGTGCATCAGCCATGGCAGGTGCAGGCGCAGCAGCTACCGTGGGACGCCCACCTTTGGTCCTCTTGCGCACCGTCGGCCGCCCCACGCTCCTCGTACATCCCAGCGAGCACGTCGAAGAGGAACCCCGCACCCACCCCGGCCGCGAGGTCGATGGTGTAGTGCCCTCTCGTCGCCAGCAGCCGCAGCACCTGCAGCATGTTCAGGGTGTCGAACAGCCCCGCCAAGCCCCGCCGCCCCGTCCTCCTCATGTCCAGCGACGCGATGACCGACCCCGCCACGTGGCCGGAGAAGAAGAGGAAAAAGGAGACGTTCCCCACCGGAAAGTCGGCGCCGGACCCGAGGAATTCCTGAGGAAGGGGGAGCTGGGTGGAGTAACCCAGGATTCCTCTGCAGGTGAACATGAAAAGCGCGGAGATGGCCGCCCTCGGCCGCCCTTCCAGCAGCAGTGTCCACAGGATGTAGGCGGTCTGCATTCCGACGAACACCTGCGCGTGGAAATGGCAACGTAAGTCGTCGCTGAAGACCATCCTGAGCAAAAGTGGACAATAAAAGAGAGTGGCCCCAGAGGCGGTCGGATATGGGGAAAAAAATGAAAGAAAGGCATTTGCGTAGGTGATCGCTTACAGTGTTGAGGGCGGCGAGGGCGGAATTGAGAACGGGACGGACGGCGAGGAGGCGGTTGAGGGGCCGGGTGAGGAGGAAACCTACATCGAACGGGGAAGAGCCAGAGGGGATCATCCTGAGGGTGTACTCCACGCCCATGAAGAAGAGGAGGAAGAAGGCGAAGGCGCAGGGGACAGGGTGACGCCTGGCGGCCGCCATGGCCTCCCCCACGGTCACAACTCTCCCCAACGCTGAAGACCCAGCCTTCCTCTTGGCGGCCGCCTTCTTGTGCGCGAGGCCCACATTGCCGCTGGCGTCGGTCATGTCGTCGCCCGGCCGGTTGCCGCTGTTTCGGCGACGACGGCAGGGGAGAGTATCCGTATCGGTAGTAGTCTGACCCCCGCGATGGGGAACGGAGTCCCCGTCCCAGGAGCCGGGTTCTTCCCCGCGTAATGGTGCGTCCTCGGCAGGCCCCTCGGTGGTGGCGACGGGGGTCTTGAGGAGGAGGAGGCGGACCGGGTTACTCATCATGGCTCCCCGTCACGGTCGCCGCAGCGGTCCGCTTCAGCAGGGATGCGCTTGCAGGATCATGCTCGTTATAAAGAATGGCAAGCAGGGAGAGGCGGAAGTTCCGAGGCTGGTTGACATGTGGGGGGGGGGGGGGGGGGGGGGGCCCACCCCGCTGGGGGATCCCAATTCCCAGGCGCGCGCTATACAGCCGTGGCCTGTTCGTTGGGTGTTGTGATGGCGGGGTGAAAGCGACCCGCCCGCCCCCCAGTTTTTCCGCTTGAAGGGGCACAGACAGTGCTCTTCCTCCGCCGCCCACGCGACACGAGCGCGAACTGGTCCTCCACCGCGTAAAGAAAGAAGCATCGGAGTTACTGCTCGACCTTCTCCGGCTTCGCTGTTCCGCAGTTTCTCTTTCCCACCGAGACTTTGTGAAGCTTTTTCTACATTTTCCTTGCCGGTGCGGGGCAGCTTTTAATGGAGGACAACCAACGTTTGATTTTTATTTTTATTTTTTTCCTTCACAGTTCTTGTTAGGCCCCACTCGTTTTGTCGCCGTTTTTGATCCCCTTGAACTTTATTCCTAAACATAAAGTATTTATACTTCTTTATAAAAGAAAAACAGGTCCTTGTAAATAAGGAACGTTTTCAAATTAGAAGAACCAAGTTTTTTTTTTTTTTTACAATCGATAACTGAATACCTAAATTTAAAAAAAAAAACCCAAGAATTAAATCTAAGAAATAAAAAAAGGACTAAAAACTAAACTAAAACACCTTAAAGGGAAATTTTGAATTGGTGAATGCGTTTCAGGGGATTGAAGAATCTTTTGTAATGAACAACGCGTCTGTCAACCTCCATCTAGTTGATATTGATTGAGTCAGGTCTAGTCTAGGGCTGTAAATAGATTATATATATATAATGAAATCAATAAGCTTTAGACCATTGGAGACGTGATTCATCTCATATCCGATGATGATGATGACGACGTAGATCATAAAAATTTGTGTGCTTTGTGATTCTGAATATTAATATTTCTAAAAAAATATTGTTAAAATTTAAAAATCGACGAAGCTGTCATTCAGAAGCAGAAGTTTCCATTTCTGCTTCCATTTCCAAATTGAAAGTGAAAATGGACGCAGAAACTGAACCACCCAATTCACTTTTGTGTGTAATATATATATTTTTTTTAAAGGAAGCAAAAGGTGCCCTTCTCCTTCCCAACTGCGAGCTAATCTGGTCCACTGGGACGGCATACATGACCCAACGTTATTTATAGAGTAAATTAATTAAGAATCTCTATCAGATTTTTGACTTATTTGTTAGTTCCTAACAGATCTGTAACTCATTAAGTGTTATCACCTGTTACAGTATACGTTAAGTCTTGTTACAGTAAGGACTTTCATATTACAGTCAGAGACTTCTAATTAATTTACCTTTATTTATATATGAATGGACTGTTAATAACATGTAAGGTCCACATCTGATTTCGGCCCAGCAACCAACCGACGAAATTCACGGGTCTACCCAGACAAACAGTTCGAAACTGCACGTGATGACCATATTTGCGAGTCTAATTCTGAAGAGTAGTTTGTCAGGAAAAAAAATTTTGGAAAGTCTTTAGTAAATGTTTAGTCCATTGAGGCCAAAAGAAAAGGAACAGGTTTATAGGTTTTGTTAGAAAAATAGTTGAGAAAAAAATCTTATGTTTAACAATATATACATATATATTCAATTCAAAAGGTACCCAACAGTACGGGAAACAGAATGCAAAGTGTGCCCACCGCGTGAGAAAAAATTCATCTTTTCTCATGGATGGGGAGGGACGGAAAAATATGTCAAAAGGGTAAGATATTCTATAATTGTGACAAGAGGATGTGAAAAAATATTTTTTAAAAAATACGTGCAAATATATACTTGCGAGACCCGGTCCTGCTACCCCGGCTGTGTTTGGAAACTACGGAAACCTCTTATTTCAGTTTTTTTTTCTTTTTTTTTTTTTGGGGGGGGGGGGGGGGGGGGGGGTACCCCGTGCTTTCTCTGCTGTTTCCAGTTTTGTTTTGTTTTGTTTTTTTTTTGTTTTTTGGACAAATGTTGCTTCCACGCCAACTCCTTGCGGCATGTGCGTGCATGTTACTCTTGGATCCACCCTTCTATTACTAGTTACTACCAATCTTCTTACTGTTTCCCACAAGTTAGTTATAATATGGCATATAGTGTGAGATGTGTGCCGCGCACCGTGACATTTCGTGTCACTCACAAACGCTATAACCCATTAATCCATGTGATACTAAACACGTAATGAAGGACTACACCAGGTGCACGTCTCTTTGTTATTTGGTCCAACAAGGTTGTATGTGGGTAAACAAGGACAATCGACCCTCGATGGTTGTGGCTCGAAAAATATTTTGCTCTATATATATTATTTACGAGTAAACTTTTCACAAAAATGCTACCGCCTATCAGATTGCATACGTTATCTATAAAAAGAGGAATGTTGAGTAAATGCTACCGCCTATCACAAAAATTCGTCCCCGTCCCTGCTTTCGCTCTGCGAGCGTCCTGTTCGGGTGGAGTCTTCCCCGCCCCTTCGCAGCAGCCGGGGACCCGACTCTGTGGAGGGCGATTCCTCCGGCTCCGTCGTCTGCTGGTTCTCAGCGCCGAAGGCTTCTTCCGGAGGGGTGGAGGCTTTCGCCCCCGCCCCCCTCCGGCTCTGCCTTCGTCCCCAGCGGATGAGCCCTCCTCCATCCCCGGATGTGATGCCTCTCAGCCTCCCCTCTGGTGGCTCATTTTGCTGTCTCCTTCGTCGAAGGAGGTTTTGTCTCCGGCGATTTAGGGCTCCCCCCTTCGTCGGAGGATCCGTTCCAGTCAACCCGGTGGTTCGCCTGGAGGTCCGGCTGCGGCTTCTTGGTAGGTCGTTTGTTTGGGTTTGTTTTGTTTGTCTCCCTGCTCCTCCTAGGGTGGTTCGCGTTCGTCGATCTCCGATGGAATCGTCATCTGCTTCAAGTCCCAATATGCAACTCCGGCGGCTGTTACTGTGGCGCGCCTTGATCTCCACCGCCCTGCTCTATGTCTCGGTTGATGTCTCCGTTCAACCCCCCGTCGAGCTCTCCCTCGGTATTAGGGTACGAGGAAGCGGTTCACCCCGCCGTGAAGCCTCCGGCGATGATCTTTGCCTGCTCACGACGCTATGTGCGACGGTGTTTCTCTTTCAGTATTTGGGGTTTACCTGCTGTGTAAGGACCTCTGGTCCATCTGCCTATCATGGCCGCTGCCATGCCCTGTCTGCTCTAGTTGGTTGCTCTTGGTATGGAGCTAAGCATGGTTCTCTGTCAACCCTTGAAGGGTTCTTTCACCGGATGTACTGGATGTACTGGTTCTTGTGTTAATGAAGTTTCCATCTTTCTTTGTCCAAAAAAAGAGTAAGGGGAGCGTGATTTATGGGGCGCATGTAAGAAGATTTTAACATCCATTATCTAACCAAGATTTGTGGGACCGAACGAATAAAAGGTTCCACCTTTTTATGGTGCGATATGGTACGAAAGTGTATCATATCATATTACATCGATACATCTAAAAGACTATAGCCAAGCCTTTAAAAAATAATAAAGTAATCAAAAATACTATTCATTTATACTATATCGATCATATTGAGGACTCGAAAAATCCTTGGTACAATAAGATCTAGTGCGACCCGGCCAACCGTGCATCCAACCTCGCCATTCTTAACAAATTGATTTTTTCGACTACCTACAAAAGAGTAGGGAAGGTCATGTCTACGCCCAAACAGTTCCAAGTCTTTTAAATCTCGAGAACTCAATCTTCGTATGGGAGAGTCAATCTTTTTTATCTCTAATTCAGCCCAATGTTTAATCTATTGTTTGGCATTGAGTTCATTCCTAACACCTCCATTGCTCAACATTGAGCCTTAGCACACCTAGCTCATCTATTGTTCGATCTTGAGTCTTAGCTTCGCCAACACCTCCATTGCTTGGCCTTGAGCCTTAACTTGATCAGCTCATCTATTGCTAGATCTGGAGTCTTAGTTTTGCCAACACCTTTATTGCTTGGCCTTGAGCCTTAGCTCACCTAGCTCATTTGTTGCTTGATTTTGACCCTTAGCTCAACCAGTGACTCCATTGCTTAGCCTTGAGTCTTAGCTCAACTAACTCATTTGTTGTTCAGCTAACACCTCCATTGCTCAACCTTGAGCCTATAGCTCAGCCATCACATCTATTGTTCAACCTTGAGTGTAATGTATATGGTCTTTCAGATCTCTCTTATCAGGTCAAAGTGTTAGTCCGGCTTTCAAACGGCCTTGGGTAGGGGTGAGACTCTTTGGTGGAGTCAGAATAATCGAATTATTAGATTTTTCACTATTGGCAATAATCGAATTATTGGATTTTTCACTATTGGCACATGAATGCGACTGGATGATAGGTAACATTTTGGACACACCTTTTTAGGATGTCACAATCATGATGCATGTTTATAGTGAGTTAGCAGAGTCAGGTCGAACTGACCGAGGTGTGAAGGCCTTATTGAGTGAATGCGACGAGTTACCTTGTGGCTTTCATGTAGTTTATTGGTGAATTGGAAGGTGTTTGACTCTAAATGCTAGATGTTAACATGTACGGCTAGGGACACAATTGGAAAATATAGTGTCGGGTTTTGTACATGACTTTGTTAGGTGTCGCATTCTCGTTTGAATGCGTCCTTCGCCTATGTTGTATTCTCAAGGTTGGGTCTTTATGTAGGAGCCCAACTCCAACCTATCTCACCTTTCCTCCCTCCCTTCTTTTCTATTTAAGCTCCCTACCTTTTCCTCTTTCTCTCCATTCAATGTTGGCTGTGGGTGACAAATGATGGCGATGGCAGCATGATGCTCAACTTTGGGTTGATGGTGCAGTAGACATAGTGATGTTGGTGAGAAGAAGACGACAAATTTACGGGAAGACCCCAACGAATTTGGTTCATCATTTTATAGGTATGGTGATATTCCCTCCACTACATGAAGGTGTTCTCATGTGGTTTTCTTTGCTAGAAGCATGTTTAGGGAGAGATCATGAGGTTATTGCATTTTTGGATGAGACTTTCATGTAAAGGGTGAGTGAGGTCATTTTTCCTTCTTCCCGTCGAGATGTCTTACAATGTGGATGGTTTGTGGTGCCATGGATCAACTCCCTCTTCATCCCTTCCTTCCCTTTTAGTCTTTCTCTGGAGTTTTTGGGGCTAGATTGGCTATGATCAGAGAGTCAGAGCTCTATCTAGAGTGAGGGAATGTTGCCTTTTGAACATGATGTGTGTGTGGCAGCCAAATTTTGTTATTGATTCTAAAATATTTCCTATGGCAACTTGAGTGGTGTTACTAAGTTCTGGCATATCTTTGAGAGTTCGACCAGTGGGTTTGGTCTTTATCTTCTTGAGGTTGCTCCAATGGAGGTGTTTTACAACTTTTAGGCAATTGTGTATGAACGCGGTGCACTCTCTAGTCACGTTCTAAAGGTGGCTTAGGTAGGGGTAAAGTTCTAGCGACAAACATGATGACCGGTCTTTCCACGTTCATAGTCAATGTCTGAGAGCCATTTTTGCTAGTAGATTTTTGCTCCTTGAGATCGATGTCTGTCAATGCTATGTTCTGTAGCATCTCTAGTTTTTGGGTCACGGTTCGCAGGTTTTGGGCTGTCTCAAGCCTTTACGGGGGCTATGGGGTTTTCCTGAGGTTTTTCCGCTTGGAGTGCAGTCACGCACATGGCCACTAGTACGACTAGAGATGCACTAGTGGAAGATGGCGTGTGTTTTGTCTATATATTTCTTTGGCCGAGGTGCACATGGCGGGCTGATGGGTCTAACTTGGAGTGCCATGTGGCATTTTTGCATGTCCATAGTAAGGCCTAGTCAGCTCTACGCAACTAGGCAGTGTGTCAATCAATGTTGGCAGTCACCAGCATGCATTCCAGGTTATTGGGCAGTCTCAGCCCAGTAGTGCCATGGTTGGGTGGTGCGACTAGAGTTTCACCTACCAAATGTAGGGAAATGTGCAAGAGCATCCAATGCAAGCGGAATAAATTTAAAAATAAAAACACATTCTCCATAAGAACTTATCAGACAAGGATGATGTCTGGGTGCATGACTCTCATGCAAACATTCAAGGATGAGACATTCTCACCTAGGAGAGCTTGTATATCCCCTAAAGTGTCCACTAGGGCATTTTCTTCCCCTCTCTCTTTTCCTCCTCATATTCTCCATACTTTTCTTTCAATTTTCTTCATGCATGCTTGTTTAGATTTGTTTCTTTTCATAGTTTTTCATTAGATCACGTCCCACACCTATTTTAAACACCTAAAGGGGTTAAAACATCACCCCATGTAAGTTCTCTCCATATCGTCATGCTATTCACTTCTTTTGAGATTGATGCTTCACAAAATCAAGTGTCTAATGGGTGTTCCATTGTTTTGATATTCATGGCAGGATTATAAAGGCAGTAGAAGCACGAGACTCTTGTTCCTTGGCCGGCTGAGGAGCAAGAAGAGAAGAATACACAGTCTACTCGCTTTGTTGCAGAAGGCTACATATACCTGGTTGCTTTCATTGAGAAGACGACGCCAACGTTGTCGCTAGCTTTGAACTTAGTTCTTTTCTGCAACTTTTTCCTATTTTCAAAGTAGTTTGTACTTCCATTCATGTAATCATCTTCTTGTAACTACTTTGGTGACGATCACAGTCTTTTCATCATATTTTTTATAACAAGGAAACCACCCCTCTTTGAGTTTATGTGGGTCCAAAAATTGGTGTTCTTAAGTCCTAAGATTCGAGCGTAACAGCTCTTAATTTCTCTGTATTGTATTATTCTATTTTATTGGACTGAAAATAATTTCTAATTTATATATCTTGAAAATTACATGTATTAATGTCTATAAATATTGACTCATTCAAGTATATGCACGTATGAATGCCCTGAATATTGCCTAATGTACATCAGCCTCCCACCATGTTCTTTTCTCTCTCTTTTTTTTTTTGATGGATAAATTGGTTGGGGGGGGGGGGGGGGGGGAGAGAGAGAGAGAGAGACCACCGCACCATGCGCGGCTCTCACCACCATGTTCTTTTCGAAAACCTTTCCCCACAATGTTAAATTAGTCATAGTCCTTTCTGGGCGGCCAACAAGAAGAGAAGGCGTTAGATTCATGGGTCGACAGCGGAGCTCTGGGCCCATAGACGGACCCATATTGCCATGGTTGATGGAGAGAACCATGTGCTTTGATTTGTACCTGGCATTAATGCCATAGAGAAAGAAAGGCGTCGTTAGAGGCCCCAAATTTTTCAATGTTTAAGTTAGACATTGGAATGCGATTATTAGACAAGTGCTCCGATCGATGGGGATAGATCATATTAGTCGATCGTACGGACATGTGTCTTAATTATTATGCTTGCATCAAGGAGAGTTCCTAATTTTATATGATCAGGTGGTGGTTCCCGAAGGGGTGCTTCTCCTTGAGATGATGTCGGTCTAAATTAAAAGACGACCATCCGATGGAGACACGCTTAATGGAGGGATTCTATCAGCCTCGAGCTAGTAGGAGGATTAATGGAGCGATGAGGTCACTTGTTCACTTGTTGCACCTCTCTTTGTGTGCATGTAGACAGACGGCTTTGCTAATTACGTGTTTGGAGACTCTAGGCAATTCTCCCCTTTGGCTTGTAGTATGAGTGGTAATGGGTCTTTCATGACTTGGCCTAGGGCTGTTCATAATACGGTTCAAACCGTAAATCCGAATCGAATCGGCCAGTTCGGTTCGGTTCAGTTCCGATTCAGTTCGGGTTGAGAGGTCTGACGGTTCAGTTCGATTTTACATTGGAAAATCAAATGAACCGATTGTATATTAAATATATTAAATATATAATATATATCAAAGAGGAGCGCATAGCCCAGTGGACTAGCGCCTCCCATTTACTTGAGCAGACCACTCAGGTCTGCCATCTGGGCCATTAAAGCTTTTTTTTTATTTCTATTCAAACCGAACCGAACCGATTCGGTTCGATTCAGTTCAACCTTAATTTCGGTTCGGTTTCGGTTCACCTAAAAAGTGGGGTGAACCGAATCGAACCATGTTCACCCCTAACTTGGCCTGCAGTCGCATGTTAGAAAATAGAGATTTTTGTTTATTAGTCTCTACCAATTTAACTAATTACAGATTAATTCATCATTATCATATTAATCTCTTAAAATTTCTAAATCTTATATAGTAATCCCTATTAGAGAGATTTTTTTTAAAGATTTTAGAGATTTTGAGAGATTAGTATTATAATAACTTAATTTGAGATATAAAAAGGAAAGTATACATATTTGTAAAGACTAATTTAAAAAAAAAACTCTAAAAATTAAATGTGGGCTGTCAGTCTGGCCAGATTCATCTTATATTAAGTCTTTTGGTAAAAGAATTAATGAGCTGTAATTTTACCCTCGAGCCATGGAGCGTTTGTTGCCAGGATTGTTGGCAGTGGCGGATCCTGAACATTAGTTCAGTGGGGTCACTTGACTATAAGGAGGTCACCCTTAAATTCAGTGGGGTCACCTTATATTAACTTACCTAAAATTTTGACCTACATAAATAAAAAAAAAGAACTTCTTAAGACCCCTCTCCAAATCAGTGGGGTCACGTGACCTCACTGACTGCACTGAGGATCCGCCACTGATTGTTGGGTTCTTCACTTGACTATTATGAATTTATGATAACTTTAGACTAAAATAGTTCCTACTTTGACAGTGCAGTGCAGCGATGTGGTATATGGAGCGTGGGGCTACGAGTGTTGGAAACAGCCACGACCGACGCTACGATCAGCGGCGGGGGTATGTAGACAGTGCAGCGGGATGCACGACGGCACGTGATGGCAAATGCAGGGATTGAGGGAAGTGGTCTGGCTGCGCCTGATTAACTTGCGACCAACTCAACTCAACCTGCTAACGAACTAAGATTTCTGATTTAAAAATAATAATTTATTTTTAAATTTTGTGCCAGGGAGAGATATATATATGAGATTCAACAATAAATATATATATGTATGTATATGGAGCTGCACGTCCTAACTTGGGTGGATTTCCCGTGGCACGAAAGACATCCCGGCCGTGGCCATGATCCACGGCCACAACAGTGAAGGATGCGGCAGCGTCACATCCCCCATCCGGCGAAATCCGGAGCTGATGCGCGGACGCCATGTTCGCGCGGATATCTTATCACTTTATCCCACGTCCTCCCTTCCCTTCTGTTTAACATTATCTTCCAAGGAGAAAGGAGAAGGGCACGACCTCTCAGCAAATTCGGAAGGACGCTATCGATATCTGAGCATATCCACATGTAAGCGTACGTGAGCTCACGTCTGGACAAATCAATCCAGCAAATTCTCAAATCGCAGCACAGTGTGGTGTCTGGACAAATCAATCCAGCGAATTCTCAAATCGCAGCACAGTGTGGTGTGTCCTGGTGCCTCTCTTCTCAGAGAGAGAGAACAATTTCAAAAGAATATATATCTATATATATATTCATATCAGCCGTTTAATTAATAGATATATATGTGTTATATTTAGAGCCCCATTTATTATTCAGTCGGCCGGGTAGGTTCAACCGTAAAAATAAAGTTTCAAGTGGAGACCACAATTTTAGAGGATGCAGATCTTTTCTTATATTTATTACAGGCATGAGGAGCTGACCCCCAATGCATGTGAGATGCCGTCGTGGCCATTCATAGCCGGCGACTTCCCCAAATTCAGTCGCAAAATCAGTGATGAATCTAAAATTTTTATTCAGTGAGATCATTTTAAAAATTAAGATATATTTATAAAATTTATTTACAATTTAGTGGAGTCATTCTATTTTAAAAAAATAATCAAAATTAATTTAATAAAAAATTTTAAATTTTTTAATAAAATTTAAAAATTCAGTGGAATCACGTGACCCCATTAAATATGATCTAGATTCGTCAATGCACAAAACCCTCTAGTGCCCCTCTCATTTGCCTGCGAGCACTGTTTCATTGGGCATAGGCACTTTTGTTTTTAATCAGTCCATCGTATCATCTTTTATGAAGGTTTTTATGAGATTTGATTAACCCTTAACCGCATAATTCTAACATATATAGAGGGCTGACCACTAAATCACTCTTTGAAGGCATGGGCATTGGCATTGGCAAGATGGGGCTGGAGATCATAGACTACGATTAAGCAGGAGGTGGCAGGATATGTAGACTCCTAAAGGCGCATAAACATACTGTGGAATAGATTTCAATTAAGATTTCTGATATGAAAGTTTGAGAGATTTGAGGTAGAGAGAGAGAACGCGAAGATAAATAATGTTGTGAGTTTTTTTGGAAATTGGGATTGAATTTCGAATAAAATGAATTAGAAGGAAAAGATAATACTAACCGAGTTTAACCTCTCCGGGCATTAAGATAAATTATAATCATCTTTAAATAATTAATAATCTACTGAAGAATCCAAATGAAATTTCTGCCATGGATTGGCATAACTAAGATTTTTGCGTTTTAAAATACATGAGAATTTGATGTTGACATCTATGGTCTTTCCTTTATTTCAAATTCCAATAGTTGCGAATGACCCCTCTTCATGAGCACATGTATGACATGATGTGTAGTATTTGATACGAAAACCTATGAACATTAGGCTTAATAGGATTAATTATATCATTTTGCATCACGAAATAGCTCGGAGTCACCTTTTGCTTTCAAGGTATGAGTTGGGTCTCCTGTATGTTTAAAGGCCAGTTTTTCTGATATTGACTCACTTGCCAGTTTCAGAATTTATGAATATAAAAAGAAGAAGAAATTTCTAGCATGATAGAAAATAGAGAAAGACTTTGTGCACTTTCCCATTGCACTTTTTCATTGCACTTTGGCCTTTCTATTGGCCAATGTACTAGAGGCACATTGTGCCAACCCAATGAAAAGCAAGAAGTGTATGGGAAAGTGCACAAAATCTTTCTCTAGAAAATATGATTCGTTAGTTGTTATGACATTTGATTTGTGCTATATGTATGAGGCCATATGTAAGATCTAATCCACATTATTTGAAATTAAGATTTAAGAATGTGCAATGAACTCTACAAGAAAAATGAGATATGTAGACAACTATAAATTTCAGCCATTTATAAAAGAAGACATTTGTAGATGGTCGAAAACAGCCGTCTTATGTAGATAACTTTTACATATCGACCATATGTAGATAACTACTTGAATCGGCTTACATGACTATTGGCATATACAGATAGCTTCTTATAGCTCTCTACATATGTAACACATGTAGATGGTGATATTGCACCACCTACATATACACACCCATATGTAGACGGCTTTGTTTAGTCGCCTACATATAACAGTTATATAGACAGCTTTTACAAGTTGTCTAAATATATCCTAAAGAACTACCCCCCCCCCATGCACAGCTATCTTCTCCTCTCTCCCACACTCCCTACTCTTCCCTCCCTCTCCCCCTCCCTATAGGGTCCAACAGTGGTGACTCTCTCTCTCTCTCTTCATCAGCCTCTCCCACGTCCATTCGAGTGCTCTCTCCCCCTCCCTCTCTGTCGATGTGTGTGGGTGGCAGGATAACCATCCCCTCTATCGTCTATCTCTCTAGATCTCTCTCTCTCATCGCATTGACTATTCGATGCCTCTCTCCCTCTAGATGCCCCATCTGCAACCTCTCACCCTTTAGATGCCCCATCCACCGTCCACTACCTTTCTCCCTCTAGATCCCCATCCACCGCCTCTCTCCCTCTAGATCCCCCATCTGCCACTTCTCTCTCTCTCTAAGGCTCCAAAAGTGGCTGAGAAAAATGTGAAGGAGAAGGTTAGGCTTATTTGCATGAATTAGCCATGCTAAAAAACTAGCCAAGAATTATGTGCTTGTGTGTGCGTGGGGTGTCATGGGGGTAAGATATACATCAAATCAAACATGATAATTGGACCCATAGGAGTTTATTAGGCCTAGTGTGAGGCATAAATGAGTCTAAAATAATAAAAATAATATTTAATTCAAGATACCCACTTAATGAGTTAATTAATATATTAATAACCCCAATTAGGCCATGAATTTGGACTAAACCCAAAGAAAACCCTAGCCCATCATAGGAGGACGAATTCTTGACCAACTCTTAGTGGAATTCATGGCTGGAGGCTCAAACAAACGCAAGAATTAAAAGAAAATTCATAACTTCGAAGTCTCATTAGGACTGCTAATGACCTATTCCCTTAATTATAACCCAAGACCCTCCCATGGCCAACCTGACTTGTTGCTGGGGAGACTTTGGATGTGGAATAAGAGTGAAGGAAGGAGGAGAACGTGAAGATTTGGAGTTTCTTTCTTGTTCTTCCCTAAATCGCAAGCAATAAACCTTAGAAGACAAATACGACCAAAGATAGGCATTCTCTCAGGCTTAATCTAATTAAACGACCATGTAGGTATTTCTTGATGTCAGGAATCTCCTGAACGTGTTTTCCCCAATTGTTATCATGTTGTTTGATCATGTTTTGCGTTACAAGTTCCTTGTTCATGTGTAACTTGACTCATCGCATCTCCTCGAGATCTCTCTAGTCTCCCTATTTCATGGCGATTAAATTCTACTGTATAATCATCATTAAGTCATGAACATGTTCATACTTTTTGTTTCCCAATTTTCATCAAGTATATGTCTCGAGTTTCTAAATCTAAGGTCATTGTGTCGTCTAAACCGAAGTTTAAAAAGGATCTTTATGTAGAACGTCAATCTCTTGTTTAAAATCTAATGCGAGTTTATTGTACATTCCTTTGTGAGTCTACTTTCTTTCCATGCACTTTCCCTCTTTTTCATCAAGTATCCATGGAGAATTTTGTTGTTTAAGCCTACTGTGTCATGTCCCCTTGGAAGGCAACTCGCACTCCAAGGAGGACTGGTTTCTGTTTCAGCATCGAACAGAGACCACATGATTGTGATGGCCCAATACGTTACGATCATGGCCTTGTCACGACGTAGCGTTCAATGCGATGGGATGATACGACGCGGTCTGGTTCAAATCGCAACACCCAAAATCGTCGCCTTCTTAAGGCAACAAGACACCCCGTCGCATTCTCAAAACCTATGCAGAAAATCTTGATTTTTCAAAATATGTGTCTTGGACAATGAGTTAATGATGTGTACACCCATCTGTTAATGATCAAGAATAAAATGTTAAAATGACTTAATCATGTTAATGACATCTTTTACTATTAATTCTCACGTTCTTGGAAATATATATATCTTGCACTGATTATTTTGTTTTGTTGTTCCAGACACCATTGCCTCATGTGACGTGTTCTCACCGTGTTGTAGATAGGAACACCTCTCAGTGACTGACGAATTCTCTACCAGATATTCCTCCTGCCCGACTAGAACATCTTCATGTGACCTTCATAAGTCTCCGTTGGCCTTCGATTCTCACAAGGTCGTCGAGCCGTTTGTGCCATGAAAACCCATGAAACTTTTTTGATTATGTTAGAGAACTATACGACATGTATCAACTAGCTGTGCACCAATTGTTCTTGTTACTCTTATCTTGTCTTGACCTGTTGTTTCTCATGGTTTTGTAAACCAGAATGCATATTGGTTCTTGGATTACAAGTTCTCATTTCGTTCTCTTGCTGAAATCTCGTCTTACTCCATAACATTCTCGTAGCCATTAAATGATTGTCTAGACAAAATCGTGTGGATTTTTTGATCTATTGGACTAATAATGTTAGGCGTTTATAGGGCCCGATTAAGTCCTGAGAGGAGCACCTGAATATCGTGTACCTACAAGGGTTGTTTGACCATGGTGTTGGCATTGCACCAAAATCGTATTAATTGTATTAAAATTGGTATATGACAATCAAATCATGTACTCATGTATCGTGCTTGTGACACTGTGATCGAGATATGGCCAAATTATATATTTTTTATTCATGACATGTTCTTGCTTGCTTGTTCGTGCATAGACTCGTGATTGTCCTGTCTTGTTACTTGTTAAGTGCTCTCGCTCTCTACTTGTTACTACTATTTGAACTCTTGTTATCGTAATCATACCTTTAGATATCCTGCCTACTTTTAAAATGTTAATTCATGTACAACTTGGTCAGTTCAAGAGATTTAAGACCTATTCAGTGTTCACCCATACAGTTGTTATGTATATTTCAAGTGATGAGGAATTCAACGAGTGCTTGTGGATAGGTAAGAGTGATAAGCGTTGGAGCCACCCACAGAGTTCTTATGCTAGAGAGATAGTTAGTCGAGCGTCTTAAATGCAATTTTTTCTTTATTGGCGAGAAAGAGTATTATAGGTTATTGAACAGTTTACTTTCAGTGTCTGCCTAGTTTAAGTAGCTCTTAGATGGCGATTTTTTCTGAGTAATTGTGGATTTACTATTATTTATGTTAATTATGGATATCATGAGTAATTAGTTGCTTAACTGTGAGTAATGAGGTGATTACTTGTGTTGATTAGAAAGCATGCTTAGGTTCCAACTTTCTGTGAGTTTCCTTAAAATTGTCATATGTAAGCTGACCGGTGAGATTATGTTATTTGGTGCTTTCCTTTTGTTACACGTGGATTATATATATGTGATTGCTTTGAAGAGTTTCTCTGCTGAGCCTGTGACTTTGTGAAGCTCACAACCCTATACCCCCCTTTCAGGTGTTTTAATTAGCGGATGTGGTTTCTTAGAGGCGGATCTATACCACTAGTAGTAGTGTGAGCTTGGCTTTTGTTGTACACTTCGGGGTATGCCCCAGACTGTTGTACTTTTCTTTTGGACATATAACAATGTATTAGGACAATATAATTCTATGAATGTGTATAAGAACATGTACTTTATCATGCATTTTTATACATGTGTAGTTGACTTTTATTGTAACACCCCGAAAATTAGTAATAAGATGGAAGAGCAAACTAGGGTCTTACTAAAGCCTTGACAGAAAATAATATAATATTAACCCCAATAAGATAATCATCAAATCTTATTCAACAATCGGTGTGAGTAGACACCAATCGATATACAACTATGTGTATAACAACAATCGATAGAAATATAACAGTAATCGATGTTTATAGTAATAATCAATGTTTAAAGGAATAATCGATGTTAGTAGCAATCGATGTTTAATGATAATCGATGTTAGTAGCAATCGATGTTTAAGGACAATCGATGTTGGTAGCAATCGATGTTTAAGGATAATCGATCTTAGTAGCAGTCAATGTTTAATGATAATCGATGTTGGCCTGCAATCGATGTTGGTCCGCAATCGATGTTTAAGGGTAACCGATATATCAAATCGACTGACTAAGATATAACGTTGTCAATCAAAGTGGACTTCATATATGACGAAGCTAGACTTCGAATATGACGAAGTTAGCTTCGAGTGATCAAGACCAAAACGTGCATGACGGGGTGGAACTTTGTATATGATGAAGTTGGACTTCGAATATGACGAAGTTAGACATCGTATATGACGAAGTTAGCTTCGTCCGATCGCGACCAGAATGAAGTGGACTTCGTATATGACAAAGTTAGCTTCGACCGATCACGACCAAAACGAAGTTGGACTTCGGATATGACGAAGTTAACTTCGAATATGATGAAGTTAACTTCAGATATGACGAAATTAAACTTCAGCTGATCAAGACCAAATTGTGTATAACTTTGTATATGATGAAGTTAGACTTCAGATATAATGAAGTTAAGCTTTGACTTATCAAGACCAAATCGTGCATGACGAAGTGAAACTTCGTATATGACAAAGTGGACTTCGAATATGATGAAGCTAGACTTCGGCTGACTATGACCAAATCGTGTATGACTTCGTATATGATGAAGTTACCAGTCATTGTCAAACTATAAAATCTATGTTAATTAAATATCTAATAATAAAAAGGGGCTAATTAAGATAAACATGGAAAGTGTGGGCCATAAATCTTGTCTAAACCTAAGCCTAACGTAAAATACGGATTTGCTTCCTAAAATTTAGGGATAGATTGATAAGGTAATAAATCCTATGGAATTCTGAAACATGATAGGACTCCTACCAGGAGTTAGGAAACTGCAAACTTGGAAATTGCACCATCGTTAGACTTCCTTATAAACCCAGATTCGTGCCCCATCAAAGGAGGAGTTTTCCTATAGACTTCCTACTCCAATTAGGACAGAAATCTCCAGACATAGAAGGGATCAAGCTAAAACTGCAACCATATTTCCCTAGTTATAATAGGACTCTTAACAACCTTAAACCTATAAATACTCGTCATAAACTCTTGGGGACGAGTTACCAACTATTAGGAGACTTGTGAAGACTAGCTAGAGCACCGGAGGAGGAAGAGATCACCCTAATCAAAGCTTTCTTCCTCAAAACCCCGTTCTGCTTCATACTGCAGAAGACCCTTCTAGGAACGATCAAAGGTAGGTAATCTCGAGCATCAACTAATCATAGGGTGTATCATCTGAAAGTTCTACAAGTCTAGCCTCGTGTGTCCCTATTCTTCTTAATTTCATCGTACATGTAAAAAGGTATTGGGTTGCTTCTAGATTTCGTATGTACTCTGAACCTTTGTTTTCTTGTGTCTCATGTAAATGGGACAAACGAACGCTATAGATTTGTTTACCTATCGTTTCCCGCAATCTCTTTTGTTTCTAGTTTCATCCCGAGAAACCCTAGATTCAAGGTATAGATCAAGCAAGTGAGTTTGCGTCATTTTCCTAGTCTGCCAACATATTGTTCAGTCTACGTCTATACCTTAAAAGCCATCAACCGCATGTTAAAAATGTTATTTACATGAATATGATTCTAACATTCTATATGGGAGTTGCTGATCATACTATCCTTGACTTGCCTATTCATTCTGATGTTTTAATGCAAAGTTATGATGTTTCGATAAAATCTATGAGAATACATGCTAGGTTCAACGTGAGTCTACTTGCTATCTTACCATGATCCTGACTCTCCTGATTGGCTATGTTTTTTTGAATATTGTGTGTATTCCATTTTCCTGCGAATGTAGTTAGAATGTCTCCGTATTCTGTGGGTTTTTCCCCATAGAAACTTAACTGATTGTATCTTGAAGTTCCCTGAAGTTCTCTAACTTTTTATTCTGTATATATCTTGTTTGTTTGTAGTAAAAAATCATTAAAGTTTATGGAACTAAAAGAAATAATGATCAGCCATGTGCTATTCAGAGTGAGTCTCTCGACTATTGTCATCATGAAATCATGTTCACATGACTGTCTTAATTGAAATCATCATGAACATGATATCAAATGTATATTCCTTGAAAACTCTTGTTACTGGCCATGATTGACTGTGAGTATCTACATTTGAAAATAGTGAGATGTGGATCGGGCATGGCGAGTGTCCAAGGGCTCCAGTCTAGCCCCAACAACATAAAGTTGTAAATATACTGTTAGTCATAGCGTATAATGATTACTGGTGTTGCATCTGGGTTGGGAGTACTTGCGTGTTGAATGTTAGATATAAAAACCACATACACGTGCTCATAGTGTGCATTCCAAGGTGGCATAGATCCTTAGTGTGCATTGTGGCATCGTGCCTGATTACTGTTACATGTTAAAAGTTCTTAGTCATGCTTGCTTGCTTGCTTGCGTGATATGGCCATCCTACGTTCTTGAAAACTACTGATATCTTGTGTGCTTGTATATACTACTCTACTGCTGGTTCTTTCTTGTTACGTCATGCTAGATCTCATTCAACCACTCTCATTCTATCTATCTTGCTCTCCTATCGTGTTTAATTGGTTTATTGTTCATGTATATCTTGATTATTATGCATATCTAGTTCTTAAAATGTTAATCACTTGTATTACTACCCGCACGTTGAGGTGTAAATCCTACTGGGCTAGTTTGCTCATACCTGCTTCTTAACATTTTAGGTGATATAGACTAGAAAGATGAAGGCCAGGCATCTGTGGGAAATGTCTCGGAGTGATGAGCGTACTCCATTCTTAGTATCTGTAGTCAATTTATTTTGAGAGTTAGTCTGATGTAGTAGGGTGCGAGACATTACAGACTTCTGTAATTTTCTTTCTATTATGAGTTGAAGTTAACAATGTTGGGTTTAATGTTAATGAGATTTGAAATATTAGTTTAGTTGTGTTTATTACATGGGCTCTATTATGTTGTGTAGATACACATCCAAGTTCGCTAGCTAGAGGCTTATTCGTCGAATGTTCACGTCTCAGAATATTGACTTTTAATCACTTAATATTTCTATTGCATACATTCTTGGGATGTGACATTTATATTTTTACTAGACACATGTGTGATATCCCTTGCGAGAATTTGGTCTGTTCGCGGGAGGCAAATCTGGATATGCAGTCTTTTTGGACATAAGTATCTAGGGCCGCTACAACTGCAGTCTTGACTGCCACCAAGACCTTGTTGACGACAAGGTATCCTACTGTCAAGTTACACTTAACATGGTATCCTGTGTCATTAGTCCTCTATCGAGGACAACCAATGCCCCTATTAGACTACTATTCCTGTTCCGGTTATGACTCTTTAAATGATTTGTTTGGGGCTCTAATCCTATTCTTATCTTTAGAATCGTGTTCCTAATAGGACTCCTACCCTGTAACATTGGTTAGCCTTTATAAATAGGAGGGTTTATAGAGAGAGAGATTCATCATCCTCGGCCAAGTTCATGCTACTTCAAGTTGGGGTTTTACTTCTTCGACTTCAAAAGGCTCTACGGTGCAAAGGAATCGACTAGAAAATTGCTCGTGGAGGAGATTTCTTGAAGAGAACCATCTAGGACTTGGTGTGGCTTCATCAATTTAATTCGTCGTGGGTAGAGCGTCTTCCAGTCAAGTAAACTAGGGTTTAACTATGTGGCCGTGTACTGTATATTGTGCAATTTTAGCAAAATTTTACAAGTTTTAGAACTTCGCAAATTTTGGTTTTAATTACAGGTGTGAAAATAGGGTTTTCTGTGCATTAGAACTTGACGGCAGAACTGACAACCATCAAGATCTCCTGGCAGCACAATCATATGTCGTCAACTCTATCTTGACAACATAGGATCATGCCGTGAACTTTTCCTGAATAGCAATTGATCTTGTTGTTTAGTTCTTCCTCCGAAATCTTGATTTTTATTTCTGTTTATGCATAAAGCCTTATGTTTAATGAAAGTTGGATGTGTAGGTCATTCTAACATATGTATATGGTTATTTTAATATTACTGTGGCATCATAAATTATCTTGCTAAATTTATGTCGACTGAGGCCATGACTTATTATTCTTTATGAAGAATCTATTCCCATATGTCTTCTTCAATCGCAATGGAGGAAGAAGGAAGCGTCACATTAGGTGTCTTAGGGATCAACATGACACTCTCCGTCTGCACTGCGGCTACCCGAGTACCTAAAAGGGGATGGCAAGCTAAGACTCATAAGCGACAGAAGGAAGCCCCATAATAGAAAATGACGACCCTAGCATAGATGATGTGGTTGTAAATGTTGAACCTGCACAACCTAGTGTAACAACCCAGATTTTTGACAAGAAACATGAACCATTCTTAGGTATTAAACTTCTAATATTGGTGATGGAAAAAATCATGATTTTCATAAAATCCTTAATATATTTAGTATTACTTTTACCCTATTGTGAATGTGATTTTTAAAACACTCCACAAAGAGTAATTAAAAAAATATTTTTAATAAAAGAAAATTGGTGAATGAAGGGAGAAGAGAAAAAAAAAGTGTGTGTGTGTGCACAAGGATGAAGTGTGATCGCCAAGTACGCGAGGGTACCGAAAGAGTGAGTAAGAGGCGTAGAATTACTTACCTTCGCCCAAAGATCGCGGGAGTGACGTTGGCGGGTTAACTTTTACTCTTCCAACTGGCCGGCCGACAGAGAAGATTTTAGCTCGTAGTTACCTTGCAAAGAGAAAGAAAACACACAAACAAGTGAAGAGGAAATTAGTCTAAAATGTGTAGTGTAGAGTTCAAAAGAAGATGATAGAAATATGACAGCATGGGCTTGAACACACCTTGTGGAGGTGGTTTTAAACCCCTAGATGACTAGGTGTGGAGTAAATGAAGTGTGTGTGTATGTGAAAGGAATGCGCTGAATGCACTAAAATAAATAAAATGAAGAATTAAAGGGGGGGGATGAAAAGGAGAGAAAGAAGAGTCGGCGAAGCGGCTTGGTGCTACAATGTCCGAAATGGAAGAAGCCTCCTCCTCCTCCTTGCTCTGAAAGCTTGGGAGATTGGAGAATGGAGTCTACTTGATGAAGACTTGAAATAGTTTGGTGGGTGATGCTTCTTTTCTTCAAGGCTCGAAGTTCAGCTCTTCAGTGCAGCAGGGCTTCGTCGTATATGCTTGAGTGTCTTTTTTAAAACAAAGGCCTTTGTTGTATTTTTATAAGGGTAAAATCACAAATTCACGACGGACATAATGGTCGCCGATCAATGTGAATCGCGACCAACCAAAGCATCGCGTTTAAAACATTCCTCTCTTTGATTGTGGTTTTTCCAAACACCAATTATAGGAGGGATTTAAATCGCGACGACACAGGCCGTCGCGCTTCAAACACTTCCTTACATCGATTTGATTCATGAATTAGCAAGTATAGAAATCACGACGATCTTATCCGACACATTTAAAACACTTCCAACATTGATCGGATTCTTGCCAAATTAAAAATTGGAAAGTCAAATCGCGACGACCTTAGCGGTCGCGCATTTGACAAAATCGATCTTCTTCTGGGATTCAATCTTTTGAACAATGAAAGGTTAGAAACGCGACGAACCTTATGGACGCGATTCAATTTAGCAACAAAATCTTTCTAAAAACAATTTTGGAATTTGCCATAAATTGAAATGAGAAACTATTAAACACGACGACTTGGTTGGACGCGATTTAGAACATAGTAAGTGCCGGAAATAGGAAGCAGATACGTGACGATTTGACCCGTCACGGATCAAATTCCTGAACCGCCACCACTGTCTGTCACGAATCAAATGTGGACAGTGGACCCCTTAAGACCCCTAGAAAAATTTCTAAAAATCCTAGAAAAATCCAGAAAAATAAGAAAATCACTCAAGAGGTTAATTAAAGAGAGTCACTTTGAGGCATTGTAGTTTAACATGAAATTTATTCGATATGTTGTAAAATTGGCATGTCTATAGCTGCCTCGCCTTGGCGTCTGCTTTGCAAGGAAATGGAGCGTAAAGACACAAAATGAAAGCAATGGAATGGAGAGAATTGAGTGGAATGAAGTAGAGTGACTGAAATGTAGACGCCAAGGTGTGATGAGACACGCCTTCAGCAACTTATGACTAGAGTTGTTCTTCAATTCATAATGAGGCAGCTTGAAGAAAATCTTAAGAAACAACTCAATGTTTGGATGAAGGGAAAGGGTGTGCACGTGGGCACGAAGGGGAGATATCAACTTCCAGCATCGGGGAAGTACCTACGAACACAATCTGGTAGGTTTCACCATTGGGGAGCGTTTACCAGCTTGTGGACGTGCTGCAACCAAGGTGGATCCATGGAAAAAATAGATGAATTGATATAGGAATCCTAAACATGGAGTTTTCACAAAAGACAATCTTCAAACATCAACAAGGTCAACCCCGTACTTGACTCGAAGTGGAATATTTCATGTTAATTGGAATTAAGAATAAGCGACTCTCTTTAGTTAAGCACAAGAGTAATTTTTTGAAAATGAGCTCAAAGTCCTACATGATGCATGCTGGGATAAAAGAAATTTATTGAAACAAAAAAATATAAAAAATCAAGGATAATATTGTTACGATGCTGAGTTAAGTCAGGACACCCAGATGGGTCCGTCATCCTTCTTGCAAAGCGTAACGGCCTATCCTCAAGTCATAAGAATCCTCTAAAATTATCATTGTTTTTGGCAGTGGAGGGGAACTCAAATTTTAGATTCATCAGAGCCTCAAGGTCCTTGATATGCTCTAATAGAGTATAATATATGGTAAAATGCAAGAGTACCGGAGATCGCCGAAGATTGACGTTCAGCTTACGACGAGAGATGCGTTTCCCAAAACCTGTGCTCAAAGAGTTATTAGTACGGGCAAGCAATCAATATAGAACACAAATATTGAAATAATGCTACTTGGAAAATTACGACAGGGTATGTGGATGTGTTTTACTTACCTGAATCGCGACGACCTTGGTGGTCATGATTTAACTTCTTTAGTCGCAATGGAAGTTGGAGTGAGGCGCTTTGAATCGCGACATATGTGTTAGTCGTGATTTTGAAACTTCCATCGAAGGCTTGATTTCCTTGCCTATTTTGCACCTATTGCTGCCTTTTGACTTACCTTGCAGGCTTGTGCAAACTTAGGGGTTAAAACCCACCTCTTACATGCTCTCTACCCTTTCTAAAGTGCAAGAAACAAGCAATTGACTTGGGATGAGAAGGAGAGGAGGAGAGAAGCCATGGAGCAAGGTGGAGCTCCCTCTTCCAAGAGGCAAAGGGTTGAAAGGTTCCAAAGGTTGAGCAAGGTTGATGGTCATATTTGCAAGCTTATTCAAGCAAAATTGGTAAGTTCAAGTGATTTTTGCATATTTTCTTTCTTGTTCTTCATGTGTTCTCCAATGTTCTTGATGTCTTCTTCTTGTTCTTATTCTCTCTCCTTTTATTCTTTTTTCCTTTTTTCCTTCTTCTTCTTCCAACTACCATGCCCATGATCATAACCATACTTCATGATGACACCTCCATGTGCCAAACTCCCTATGCATGCGCCACCCTCACCATGGCCAAAACAACCTTGCCATACTCAGCATGCCCATCACCATGCTGATTCATGCATTATCTTCTATAGGATTATCCACTTTTCCCAGGCACAAGGAGATACATGCATCTCCCATGGCTCCAAAAACTGACCTCCTTCATCAACCTGGACATGAAAGCCATACTCTCTAGGTGGGGAATCCAAAACCTTACCGTTCATGCCAAACGATACCACGAGATCCACCTTGATTGGGCGGCCATAGGTGCACTTGTCGAACTATGGCATCCTCAAACTCACACCTTCCTCTTCAAAACCTTAGAAGCCACCATCCTATTGGAAGAAGTTGAATTATTGCTAGGCTTGAAGTGGATGCGGAGAGGCGACGAGGATGAGATGGCGATCATGCCGAGGAGCATTACGAGCAAGGAGGTGCTCGAGAGTTTTATGGGAAGTGGAAGGGTGGCCCAGGATGTCCAAGCCGAAAAGATGTGAATCTACAAAAACTGGTAGCTTGGACAACGAGGGAGATACCCAAGGTAGAAGACGACCCAAAACTGGAGCAAGTGATGAAGGGATTCGCCATATGCCTGGCGGGTGCGCTCCTCTTTCCATCCGTGGATAACATACTTGAAGATGAGCAGCTTAGAGCGGTGTGCGGCATATGGGAGAGAGAGAGAGAGAGGTTGGGACCGGTGGTGCTAACCTTTCTCTATAGCAGGCTCATGGCGGCTAGCTTGGGTAGACCTCCCTATGGATCTATGCTTTCATTCACATGTTGGACTAATCTACATTTTAAATTTGATGTGAATAATGAGGCTACTTGTAACACCCAGAATTTAAATAATAATAAAATATCGAACATTATAAAAGATATTGATTACCATAAAAGATACAATAACATGATTATAGTTGAATCTAGAAACTTTTCACATAATTTATGTGATGCCAGTACTGTCTTCAGATGTGCGCACCCCGATAGGACGTCATCAGAATTCGGTAACAAAAGTAAAATCTAACAACACCATAATTACCAGAAAAATGTACTGATCTCAAAAATATAAATATCTTAATTTATTAATGCACAGATATTCAGATTAAGCCGACATAATGATTTTTGGAACAATTTTCACCCAACGGAAAACTAATCTGAAAAATTAAACTAAAATCACTATAATTTGTATCCCTCTTAATAAGCTTATGACTGAAATTTCATCTCAATTGGACATCATCTAGATAGAAAATTATCAACCCAAACTAATTAAATGGAATTACGTAATGGCATTACGTAAGCTCCCTTATGTAAGAAACTTAGGGGCTAAGCTGGGAAGGCCTCATCTCTAATTGGGTGATCCTTATCCTTTGATGAGCCGTGGCGGAAGGTGGATAGAAGGAAGGTGATAAGGATTGCTCCTCATCATCACTCGCACTTCGTGGCTGTAACACCTCGATTTTATTTATAAAAATAATTGGTCATTTGTGTATAATACATGTTGACGTTCTGATTAGTTTAAATTATAACGCACTCCGCCAATTCTAAAATAATCTCTAGAGTTAAACGCACATGAGACCACATAAATTAATAACCTAAATAAATAAATTTCATCAAGAGAAAAGGATTTAAAAAAATATATTATATTAAAGAAATTTATGGGAATTATATATATATGAATTATGGCATAGTGATTACGTAGGGTAATCAATGTTCACCTTACGTAACATGGGTTACGTATTAACCCCACCTATGTGTCTAACCCCGGTGAAATCTCCCCAGCGATTGCACCCCCATCGGCCACGATTTCACGCACACCTTCTTCCCCTTCAAAGATAAACTCTACATATAAACCCCCTAGTAATCCTTATCCATCACCCACTGTTGCTACTACTGCTTTGTCTGCTGCTACTGCTACTTCTTCTTCTTCGTCTTCTTCACACTCCTTCTTCCTTCACTTCTTTTTCTGCTACTTCTTCTTCCACTTCTCATTCCTTCCTCCACAGAACACCAACACTTCTTCTTCACCACTTCTTCTTCAAACCACCATTACCATCACCATTGTCCTAGAAAGAAAAGAGAGAAGGGGGTGAAGGAAGGAAGAGGGAAAGAGGGTGCAGAGGCAAAGAAAGGAAAGAAGAAGGAAGAAGATAGGAAGAAATTGCAAAGAGGAAGAAGTGAGATGAGGAGCTTAGGGAGCAAGCCCAACTCTAAGGTTGGTTCCTCTCTATCCATCTTGATTATTCACTTCTATTCAAAGCATAATAGGACTGTATGATTTGAGTATCTGTGATTCTGGTTTTTACAGGAATCGGTCGACTGACTTGGTGTTTTTCTGTCAGGACTACTTCTTCCAAAAGTGTCAGCAAAAACTTTGCAAGACTGCAAACTCATACCTTATTTACACTCCATATCATTTAAGTAAATGTTATAATTTGATGTTTCATTTACTTAAGATATTACATGTAAATAAGGAAGTACCCCCCCCCCATTTGAATCTATGGCACTATCGTTTCATGATTTACACTGAAAAGCTAAATCGATTGTTGTTCAAGGTATATGGATTACTGACTAAGTGTCACACTGATTACTATTTTTAAAGTCCACATCGATTACTATACAAACACATCGATTACAGTTCACTCAAACATCGACTTCGGTCCAACATCAATTTCCTTTAAAACATCGATTTCAACATCGATTTCCTTTAAAACATCGATTTCCTTTAAAACATTGACTCCATTCAAACATCGACTTCGGTCCAACATCGATTTCCTTTAAAACATCGATTCTCTTTAAAACATCGATTTCCTTTAAAACATCGATTTCCTTTAAAACATCGATTTCCTTTAAAACATCAATTCCCTTTAAAACATCTATTTCCTTTAAAACATCAATTTTAACATCGATTTCCTTTAAAATATCGACTCCATTCAAACATTGACTTCGGTCCAACATCGATTTCCTTTAAAACATCGATTTCAACATTGATTTCCTTTAAAACATCGATTCCCTTTAAAACATCAATTTCCTTTAAAACATTGATTTCCTTTAAAACATCGATTTCAACATCAATTTCCTTTAAAACATCGACTCCATTCAAACATCGACTTCTGTTCAACATCGATTTCATTTGGAACATCGATTCCACTTAAACATCGACTTCATTCAAACATCGACTTCAGTTCAACACCGATTTCATTTGAAACATTGATTTCCCTTAAACATCGACTCTATTCAAACATCGACTTCGGCTCAAACATTGATTACATACATAGATTTCATTCAAACATCGATTACTATTATACTTAAACATCATATTCCCACATATTTCCACATCATATTCCTCGTGATGTATTCTTCCATTGACTTTTCGATAAAAATGTTTAGAACTTAATGTGTTAAGTAAGCTTAAGTACCATATCACAGAGCTATTCTCTAAAGCCTAAATGGGAGTAGAAAATACTACATGATATCTCCAGAACTTGTAAGTTTAGATCGGTGTTTCGACATGGTAATATCGTTTGGAGATTCCGTTTAGCATTTGATTCGCAAACTGACTTAATACATTGACTCCCGATTGACTTCTGAAAGAATTACACCTCGAATTTGGTTCACTATCATAAACCTCTCATATTGCATAACTGTGTTATCCCTTGAAACTCCAATCATTCCAAACTCTATTGAGATTCTTATATATTCCTTTACATGTATCTTATCCTTGAAACACCAAAGTGCTGCATAACTGTCTAGGAACATAACAATAATGAATGTGTATTTACTGTTTGAGTCTTCAGACTCTACTGGATCAGGATGCCTATAGGGGCAAGTCCAAGTCCTTGGGAGGAACACCCGAACTCGGTCACTGAATCGGACATGATTTGAATATACTCGCCACGAATGGATCTTCCAAACCAGCCACTAAATCGGTCTATTCGAATATACCCATCAAGAATGGATCTTCCAAACTCGGCCACTGAATCGGTCTATTCGAATATACCCGTCGTGAATGGATCTTCCAAACTCGGCCACTGAATCGGTCTATTCGAATATGTACCCGCCAAGAATGGACATACTGAGTGTCTCGGCATCGGACACTACCTACTGCTTGATTGATGAATTATATGTTATTGTTTCCCATTAGCATGACCTAACTGAGTTGCACTTATTATTAGTACGTGTTCAATGGACTGCTAGATAGTGACTACACGTTTGATAATGATCGCATGTCATTATGTGCCTAACACTCATTGTTTTGATTCAATTCATTAATGTATCGATTAATCTTGCATGGTTTAATACTGTACATCTTGATTTGCATTATTCTTCCCTTTCATGAACACTGTAAATTGTTATCCTCATGTGCAGCAAATTTTCTTGATTCCAATATCTATTTCTTTGTTATTAGAGGATAAATTCTACCGGGCAAGGCTGCTCATACCTACTCTTTTTCCTGGTATACATCAGTTCTAGAAGGCGGGGCAACGAGAATTGTGTGCTAAGAGATCAACACTTGTCATGTCTGACCTTTGAATTACGGCTTGGGAATCATGTAAATACTTCAACTTTGAGGAACGACTGTTAAATCTATATTTTTATGTTAAGTCATGACCCCGAGCAATTCCTGCTTGAAAATTTTTAAACTTGTTCTTAATTTCCTGTTCGGTCGCATCTCGACATTTTCGGAAATATTAAATGGCAGGACGTGACACTACTAGTTCATCCTACATCTTCTCCAAGAGTCCACTCCGACATATGGATGGCTTGGTTGGCTTAGAAGTGTGCATGGCAAATCGTGTGCCACAGCTCAAGATGCGGGCAGATTGGCATGATCACCTCCGAAGCATGCCCAGGAATGCGTTCACTTGTACCCCAGCACCACTTCTAGCCAAGGACCTTCGGACACAGCTAACACCCGATGTGGAGCTGTGACTGATCGGGGCGACCGAGTTCATGCTCTACAACGCACACCGCTACCTCTCTCAACTCGGGCTCCCACGACGTGACTTCGAGGGGCTGTCTCATCTACCGCCAATCAAGAGAAGGGAGATCGGTACCAAAAATGACGGAGAAGAGGCGGACACCATCAAAGCGCTGTGGAAAGTCTACTCTTTTAGGCGGCCGGTCCCACATGTGGAGGAGGTGGAGGATGAGTGGATGAAGTATGTAAAAGAATTGATGAAATTGTGGCCCAAGGTGGCCGTTTGTAAACGGCAACAATAATTGTTTAATGAGAAATAAATAGCATCCTTTACACGGCGAAAATACATTGTCTTGCATGATTGTATCATCCACTACACTTAGATTTCTCCTCAAAAACTGGACCTCGGGTGGGCATCTTGAATCGCGATAGACACAGGCGTCACGCTTCCCTTCTTGATCCGCGACCATCTGGGCCATCATGCTTCTTTAAATCGTGACCATATGCCCCGTCGCATTTCGATTGTACTTCAAAATTCAAAAGTTACATGCCTTAAACCCAGCGCCGGGGCAATGATGACTCTCTGAATCACGACGACGGCCTCCGTCGCGTATTAAATAACTGCGTCAAAATCATGATGACTGTGTCCGTCGCATTTTAAAACTCTTCCGGAAGCTATTAAGCACCCGAGAGCCCCTCCAGCTCTCCCTTTTGCCCCCCCCCCCCCCCCCCTTTTGATCCCTCTTGTCTCCCTCATCTCTTGTTCTCGACTCATCTCTCTCAACTCTCTCTAATTCTCCAACTTCGGCGATGACCAAAATGTCGGCCATGAAATGCCGACGAGAAGAGGGTACGTCGGTGGAGGAAGAAAGGTCATCGGCGCCGGAGATGACGATAGAAGTGGAGGTGGAAACGTCGGGCATGACGGCTCGATTGATGGTGGAGGAGCTCCTCGCCACGGGTGAGGAGCTAATGATGGAGGAGGAAACGGTGCCGGCAGCGGCCGAAGAGGCTCTGGCGGCGATGGAAGAGGAGGAGGATGTGCTGGGAGGGAGGCTTCGGCGAGGAAGGAGAGGACGTGAGGCACCCCCTCGTGGTGATACGGTAGGCCTTGAACCCTACTCTTGTGTTTTGTGCACTGGTGAGAGGGGGAGGAGGGTTGTCGGGCCGGAGGTGAAAGAAGAGTGAATCGTGACGACTCCAGTCGTCGCGGTTCAAGGAGTTGAATCACGACGGCACTGGCCGTTGCATTTCACAATGAACCGTGACCAACTCAGCAGTCGCGGTTCGAACCGAAGCGCGACCACTAAGTTGCTCGCGATTCAAAAGGGCTACCGAGAAGGGGGAAATGGTCTTGTTTTGAGTGTGTTTGCCCTATTCTGACTGTGTTATGGCCTTTTAAAACACAGGGAATCATGAGGCCTCGGATCCACTGGCCTCTGGTGATAGTGACATACTAGGGGCCCCCAGATTTCCAGAGAGAGAGGATCTAGGAGATGGGGTTTGGGCCGATCTTGGAGATCGATCCATTTTACGTAGATAGCCCCCTAGTACAGGTGCTGCGTGAGAGGTGGGACAGGACCAGTAGGGCTTTCTTGATGCCCTGGAGGCACATGGTGCCGTCCCTAGAGGATGTGACGAGGATTACGGGACTCTGGGTGGATGGGGAGGCAGTGACGGGGGTCACCTATGCCGACTATACGGAGCACACCCGGGATCTGCTGGGGTTGGAGCCAGCGGGGGAGGATGAGATCGGAGACCGGAGGATGGTCGACTGAGTGGTGCTTTTGAAGAGCCTCGGTCTGCGGGGAGCGAGGTAGACTGGGGAGGAGTCGCTGTAGGAGTTTGTGCAGCGGACGGTGGGGCTGGCGAGGGTAGTGTACTGCCAGGATCCCGAGGATGTGGAGAGGGCAGACTGAAACCTAAGGAGGTTCTTGGTACTGTTCCTGGGCAAGATGCTGCTAGGCATGAAGGGCGACGACATCCACTGCCGGTTCTTAGAGATTCTTGAGGACTTGGAGAGGGTCGGGCAGTATACCTGGGGTGCGGCCTTCCTGGCCCACACATTTTCCGACCTCTCCAGCGGCACCGGCTGCGTGACCACGGTGGGTGGGTTCGCTCCCTTCCTCCAGGTACGTGATCTATCTTTAAGCCTTCTCAATTTACCTGCAATTAAATTTGTTAGTCAAGCTAATCAATATGTTTATGCATGCAGGTATGAAGTTATTACTACATCACTCTGGGGAGGGCCACTGAGGTACGGCCCGATGCACTCCCTCTCGCCAGGAGGTGGATGCCGGTGGTGACGGCAGCCTCCTTCTCCCTCCAGCTCGACACCCTACGACACGACATCTGGGACTTCCCGACCCTCTTGGTGTGTGTTCTACCTTATTCCTTTCATGCATTTCTTTATGATATATGACATGTGATATGTTATGCATGCGTGCAGGTGGTGTGGCAGCCCTATGCGGGTATGCCTGACGATGGCCAGCCTTGGGTAGAGGGTGGTTGACCTTGTTTCGGGCTGGACCTTTGGGTCCATTGCCTGAACGAGATCGAGCCTCTCCGCCCGAGGCTCGCCATGTGCACGTTAAGGCTACACTAGGTGTGGTTCGACGAGGTAGAGGCGAGAGGGATCGACCGGAGGACGATGAGGAAGGCAAAGAGGGTCGACTGGCATCTGCGGTTCCCCAACCAGTATGCGGACTGGCAGCGAGGGGGGTACTTGGTGGAGTCCGATGCCACCGATAGCTTCACCTACCACCAACGTTTCTAGGAGACATACGGGGACCATGATCACATGAGGTCGTCCAGGGTATGCACTTCTAACCTTTGCTTGTTCATAATGATGTATATAATTTGCTAATGAATGTCTGCATATGTAGGACGCTCGGGATGGCCTGATTGAGACATTGAGCGCCCAGCTAGCGAGCATGGAGGCCCAGTTGGCGGAGGCACGTGAGGCCCTGGTGACTTTGGTAAGTTTAAAATATCATACCTTTGCTTTCTTTGCCTTACCATGCGCTGACCTGATTTTCTTTGGATGTGTAGCATGCGGCATAGGCTACGTGGAGCGCATCGACGCCGCGGGTGCCTCTATGAGCAGAAGTGCTTCAAACCCAGAGGTAGCCTCTCTTCGAGAGCAACCGACGTCGGCAGTGGCTCGGGCGGAGGTGGCAGAGCACGACCTCGCTGCAGGAGTAAATAGATCATCACATGTATGAAAATGAATTACCATATACTTACATGGGCCTTCTTGTGTGTAGTATGGTGAGCTCCAGAGCGCCATCACCCAGGCGATGCTTACAGGCGCTGAGGTGGCAGAGCTGACGGTGCAGCTATCCGAGCTGCACACCCAGGCCTCCCAGCGTGACCCAGACCTACCATGCGAGGCCGCTGAGCTGAGGTTAACACTTGTCGTGGTGCGTCGTTTGCGCAAGAGTGAGCGCCACCGGTGGGAGGAGGAGCGGGAGCGCCTCTCCCAACAGGTCCTTGACGCGCGCACGAGCCTCAATGTTTCTGAGCGGTTGTTGTGTGAGGCTGAGGACCAGTACCGGTGCGGCAGGGAGCACGCCGTGAGGAAGGGGTGGGCCAGTGCTTATTTTGCCAGCTATATAGTGACGTCCTCTGAGTACCAGAGGAACGTTCAGGAGGGCCGCACTGCTCAACGTTCTACCGACTCCCCTGCATTCATGAGGCCACCAGGTCCTCGTACGACTACGGACCCAGGGGAGGCCAAGAGCAGTCGACAGCACCGTCTGGCAGAGAGTGGTGGCGAGAGTTAGGCCACCCATTGTACTTGTGAGACCCTCGAAATTTATTTACATTGTGTTTGTTTAACTTTGTGCATAATATAAGTATTTAGTTACTCATGTGCATATGCATGTATATATGTATGTACCTGTATATATTTATTTCTGTGAATATAAGTACTTAGTTAATTCTGTACATATTGTACCTATTTAAATCCTATGCATATTGTATTTAAATAATGTTGTGTATATAGTATCTAATTATTGATGTGCATATTATATTTATTTATTCCATGCATATTGTATATAATTATGCTATGTACATATGTATATATGCATATTTATTCTGCGCATATGAAATCTATTTATTTTTTGTGCTCATTAAGTTGTTTATGATGTATAAGTATAGCTATTTTGAGGTATTTCTGTGTTCTGGCCGAAATGCTAGTTGGCATCAACACAAATTGATGTTAATTGCATGTTGACGGCAACATGCATGTCGTTGACTACATGACCAGAAGAAGTTGATGTCCAGATCAATGGACGCTGAATCCCTGTTAGCGGCAGCAAATGTTGACGTCTATTTCCCAATTTTATTGCGAGTGTAGATTTGGAAACGGTTGCGTTTCCTCCGGTTCTTGTTTAGGAAACCTATCCTTAACGGTAGAGAACTTAACCCTAAGCGCAACCCAATCCATTTGCTTACAAAACCTAGTGTTTTCAGCCGAATTAGGTCTTTTGGGCCTTTGCAGAAGCTAGGGTTTCTGTGGAGAAAAGCTGATCTTTGGCGAGCTTGATCCGTTGATTGGAGGAGTCTTCTAGCGATCTGCACCAACTGGAAGATTCACCAAGCATCAAGGAAGTTTTCTCGACTCCGGTGTGCAGCCTACATCGACACAAAGATCGGATTCAGGAGGAGATTTGAGCAACTTCTTGGCTTGGCTGAGGAGAGCTTTAGCAACCTAATTAACCCTTTGTAGAATTTTTATAAGGCAAGTGATCTAGGGATTACATCCCTACCCATATCCTTTAGGTCTTAGGTATTTTTCTGGATTTTTATTCGAGTCTTGGAACCCATTTCTCATGTATTTTCGTGATCAGTCTGCCTTCTGCAGACAGCAGATTGGCAGCCACTTGTGTGCCACCAAGATCTTTTGTTAGCGGCAACATCGTCTACCCTTAACCCCTGTTGGCAGCAACCCCTGTGCCGCCAAGTTCTTCAAGTTTTATAGAATGGCTGATTTGATCTCTGTGCCATGTTTTCAGAATTACGGGTGTATATGCATGCAGTAAAAATTTATATATGGTCAAGTACAGTCCATAGGTCATGTCATGAGGATATTTCGAATTTCTGTACATAGTGTTATTTATTGAAATTTTTGTATTAATGAGATAAGCATGATTTACCTATGTTTAATCCTAAATAATTAGATTTGTTGCATGTTAGGGTTTCAGAAATTTTATGTGATCATATGATTACTTTTTTCAGGTTTTAAAACTGTTAGGTATGACTGTTTTGATGTGAACCATGTGTTAATGAATTTCTTAATAAATATGCCTGATATCTGTCTTAATTATTAAAATTAAATTTACTATTCCAAAAAATCTGAAAATCTAGGTATGTGACATATAACTTGTTTGAAGTCTGTGGTAAAAATTACGTTCTGTTTTGATAACAGTAGGCACTATTGTTAATTTAATAAGTCATATGACCATGATAAATATGTTTAAGTTTAATCATGTGTAATACTGTGATTAGCAGTAGGATTAGGATGTTGTTATGAGTTAATTATCACTGTGAATAGAAGCATCATGTACTGTAAACTGAACCATGTGCAATTATGTTAAAGTGCATGTAAATTAGTTAAAATGTGTATGTAAGTGAATGAAACATGTGACAAGGTGGTAATGTGTAAAATTTGGCCGATATTGACACTGCTACCATAGAGGTCTGAGAGCCATATTGTAGTAAAGTCCCTATGGGAAGGCTCAACGTATAAGTGCTATCCTAAGGGAATTAGGATGAAATCCTGGAGGTGGACAAGTACCACTGGATAGGGTGGAGAGGGCTTCTCCCGGTCTACGCAGTTTACCAAGATTCGTCACTAGTTTGCCTAGGTGGCGGGTGTGTGTTATGTGAAGTGTTATGTGCTATGTGCTATGTGATATGTGTGTGTGTGTGTTCCTCTAGATGGTAGTTAGGACTATGTGTCACGGTAAATTAAGTGTAAAAAGTGTAAAATGAGAATAATGTGTAAAGTGACATGTGGATAGGGCACGTGGTAAGTGCAAGTGATGTGACATGTGATAAGTGAATGTGCAAGTGAAAAATATGTGAAATCATGTGTAAATGAAAGTGAATGTAAATGTGAGAGTAAATGCATATGAAAACCAAGGTAAAATATGCATATGTTCATACTATACATGTGTTAATGTAATTTTAATTAATTGTGGTATCATGTTTAGTATCATGTTGTATAGTTTAATAAAACCCATGTACTAGTGTTATGTGAAATTGTGTAATGTGAAAAGTGAATATATGTTAGTGTAGTAGGAATGTGTTAGCATGTGAATTTGAAAATTTTACATTAAAACACCAAGCTAATTATGTGAATAAGTGTTAAGAATGTATGTGAAAATGATTAGATATCATGCTAGGAGTGTTATTTACCATGTACACATTTCCATGATTTAAATTTGTATAATTGTGCAACGATTTGAATAAAGTATGAGACCATGAATCATGTTATATACATTGTATGTAGGAAGCATGCTATAGGTCATTCATGGATATTTGATTATGTTAAGAATATGATTGATATGAATCATGATTTCCAATATGAGTCAAGTTAATTAGCATGTATAGAAAACATGTATAGGCTATTTATGTTTAATCGTTAAAGTGATATAAAGCATGTGCCATGTAATTTGTTATTGTTTAAAAGATAGCATGTGTTTCCTTATTGGTTAATAGTTTAGCATGTGTGTGATATGTGTAAGGTTGTGTCCTTAGATTGCTTGCTGGGTCTTTTACACTCATACTTGTTTCAGCGTACAGGTGAGACAAGTGTCCCCGTACTTGAGGAGGGCGTAGCGAAGAGCGACTCTGAGCGCGAGGAGCAGTTACTTGTGGAAGATTTCTTCGTAGTTATATTTTCTTTCCATAGTATGTAAAAGATGTTATTCATATGGACAATGTCATATTGTATTTCATTTGGAAATGTAATAATGTGGACTTTGTTATTTACATTTGCTATATAGACTGTGGAATGATGTGATGATGATAGAATAAGATGAGTTATTTCTTTTATTCCCGTTGTACTCATTGTTATTCATGTACATATCAATCTATCGTTTAGTGTTGGGTTAATATCCCACTATAGTGACGCCCTTTGTACCGACGGGGATTGGTATAAATCGTACCGGTATGAAGAGGGTCGTTACAGAGATGGTAACAGAGACCAAGGTTGAGATTGTACATGAATAAGCCATCATCTTCACAATATTGCAAAGTCTTTATAGAAATTTGGCCATATATGTAGAAAATATTAATAATGAAAGGAAGATAGTTAAGAAAACAGTTAGGATTTAGTAACTTAGATTCTAACTAAGTTAATTATTTTGCAGGCTATGGCGAGCCGTGGTAAACGTGGTGCTAAGGCTAGGAGGTATGAGCAGAGTCGCAAAGTGAAGAAGTTCGTGAAGGGGCTCAAACCATCATTGAGAGCTAAACTTTTAGAGTCTGACCCCCGCACTTTGGACGAGGCTTTCAGCGCAGCGAGCAGGCAAGAGAGTAGGGTAGAATCGTACCAGGGAGAGAAGCCGGAGTGTGTGCAATGCGACAAGCGTCATGGTGGGGACTTGTGTTGGTTAAAGGCAGGAAGATGTCTCAAGTGTGGCGGCAAAGATCATCGGATCAGAGAGTGTCTGAGGCTGAAGAAGTTCATTCCACGAGGTGTTCCAACAGCAATAAAGAAGCCAGCAGCAAGACCACAAGCACCGGACAAGGAGAATTTGTTAACCGGAGATGACATCGACGACGTCTCCAGAGGTACTTGATCCGATCTTCGAGGACGAAGATCTCTTTTGAGGGGGGGAGAGTGTGAGACCCTCGAAATTTATTTACATTGCATTTGTTTAACTTTGTGCATAATATAAGTATTTAGTTACTCATGTGCGTATGCATGTATATATGTATGTACATATATATATTTATTTATGTGAATATAAGTACTTAGTTAATTCTGTACATATTGTACCTATTTAAATCCTATGCATATTGTATTTAAATAATGTTGTGTATATAGTATCTAATTATTGATGTGCATATTATATTTATTTATTCCATGCATATTGTATATAATTATGCTGTGTACATATGTATATATGCATATTTATTCTGCGCATATGAAATCTATTTATTTTTTGTGCACATTAAGTTGTTTATGATGTATAAGTATAGCTATTTTGAGGTATTTCTGTGTTCTGGCTGAAATGCCAGTTGACGTCAACACAAATTGACGTTAATTGCATGTTGACGGCAACATGCATGCCGTTGACTACATGACCAGAAGAAGTTGACGTCCAGAACGATGGACGTTGAATCCCTATTAGCGGCAGTAAATGTTGACGTCTATTTCCCAGTTTTATTGCGAGTTCAGATTTAGAAACGGCTGTGTTTCCTTTGGTTCTTATTTAGGAAACCTATCCCTAATGGTAGAGGACTTAACCCTAAGTGCAACCCAATCCATTTGCCTATAAAAACCTAGTGTTTTCAGCCGAATTAGGTCTTTTGGGCCTTTGGAGTAGCTAGGGTTTCTGTGGAGAAAAGTTGATCTTTGGCGAGCTTGATCCGTCGATTGGAAGAGTCTTCTAGCGATCTGCACCGACTGGAAGATTCACCAAGCATCAAGGAAGTTTCCCGGACTCCGGTGTGCAGCCTACATCGACACAAAGACCGGATTCAGGAGGAGATTTGAGCAGCTTCTTGGCTTGGCGAGGAAAGCTTTAGCGACCTAATTAAGCCTTTCTATAATTTTTCTAAGGCAAGTGATCTAGGGATACATCCCTACCCATATCCTTTAGGTCTTAGGTATTTTTTTGGATTTTCGAGTCCTGGAACCCCATTTCTCATGTAATTTCGTGTTCAGAATGCCTTCTGCAGACAGCAGATTGGCGGCCACTTATGTACCGCCAAGATCTTTTGTTAGCGGCAACATTGTAACGACCCGACCTCCAGGATCCCCGCCCGGACTCCGAAGGTTGCGCTGCCACCCACGGATCCGAAGACTCTGAAGGGTTAGAATTTAGTCCAGTGAGATAAGCAATGAATTCAAATAACTATAACATAAAGTTTGTAAAATAATAAGGGAATTATGTACAACATGTCTCAAATAAAAGTACAGGTACAGAAAGAAAGATGCAGTCCTTAAGGGGCATACCCTGAGGACTTGCAAAAAGGCAACTCTCGACTCACTCCTGTACAAGCACTCTCGCTCACAACTCACACTGCTGGCAACGCACGACATACAAACCGCCACCACAATCGTCCGGCAATGAACCCCTGATATAGCGAGTCCCTACCTGAAAAGAGTAGGGGGGTGCGCCTCACGAACAAGGCTCAGTAGGGATAACCAGTCCCTTACCAGCCAGAGTAGCAGGAACTCCAACGAAAGCGGAATCAAACTACTCTAGAAAGCATTAAAGCGAAAAACACCTACTGCAGAGTACTACAAAGCAGCGGAACAGAGTAATACCACGACCCACAATCAAGGTCGGGCCAGACATGACTCCCACAGAACCAGCAGAGTCAAACACAATGCGGAAGCAACCCTCGGCACGCACCCGTCGAGACAAGAGGCTCATAGAACACCAGAGCAACCACGTGAGACCAGAGTCTCACGACACAAGCACCAACATCCCAGACCTCCACGTGGTCGAGAAGGGACAACCAAGTGTCACCACGAGAGACACCGAGCAACCACGTGAGACGGACGTCTCACCACAACACGGCCACCTCAAACCTCCACAAGGTAGAGGGCCCACAAGCAAAACCACCCTGGACCTGGACATGCCACGAGGTCAAGGAACTACACACTCTGGTGCCACCACGGACGGCACCAAGGAACGGGTTACAGAACCAGCAGTCGGGTGCCTACCCAAGGCACCCCGAGAGAACACGCAGAACGGAAGCCACTAAACATGGCCCACGAGGCCAAACCGACAGAGCCCACGGAAGCTAGACACGGCAAGGCTACAACCACCGTGCAGGCTTGGGCAACAAGACTCACTTGGAAACAATGTGAACCGCCGTCACAACAAGTCAACCAAGCCACGCCACAGGCAGCTAAGAGGAGGACACAATGTCCACACCTCCAACTCGCCAACCGCTGACTCCTGCCTACAACCTCCCCGGTAGAGTGAGGCTATTGAGCCACAACAAAGAACATCTACAAACCACCGTAGCCTGGCCGAGCTGCGGCCCCACGCCTACCCTCCCTACGTGGCTCTGGAACCAACGCAGACCGAGGTAGTGAGAAGGACTAGCTGGTCCACACCGGAAAAATGCCTCAACCACTTAGAGACACAGACCCAGCTAAGGGAGCTCCACAAGCGACTCTACGCCACTGCCCACCACCGTTTTCACCTCAGCTCTAGAGTCCGCCAACACGGCTGCCAACTCGAGCATGCTCGTAGCCCGGAGAACTCCCTCAATAGGCTCCCAAGGATGGGGGTCACAGGAAAACGGAGACAACCTCTGAACAGGACAAGCCCTCAAGTGCCAAGCACTGGGCGAAAGAGAATAGGCAGGGCAACCACCACAAACAAACGACACGGCTGGTTGTAACCATGACAAGCCAGCCGGCACAGGCACGCATGGCACCCCTCCCGGAAACCCCCAAGAGGGCCGTCGGCCAACCAAGGCACAAACCATGGCCAGAAACACAGGCAAGCAGAACGCGACCACAGGGGCGTCGCCTTCTGAACAAGAAGGCGACGACCAACCTGTCGCCCCCAGGTCGCGATGAGCAGGGTGCCGCCTTCTGATCTGAACGCGACATATCGACCCGTCCCGTTCAACATCAGAAGGCAGAACCCCAAAGTAGGTCAACAGGCCCATAGCCAACAAACACCAAAGCCAGAAGACGACGAGAACCTAGTCACGACCCAAAGGCAGAACACGACATGGATCCTGTCGCAACCAGGAAGTGACACACCGGGTGTCGCCTTCAGATTCAGAACGTGACGTATCGAACCATCGTGTTCCTCATCTGAAGGCAGGGCCCTTGGGGCAGACCCACCCCAAGGCCCACACCCCAAGGGCAAAAGGCCAAGTCCCCAAACAGGAGGACTGGCCTCGTGCCAAGTTGGAGAGACTCCCTCTAACCAACTTAGACACGAGCATCCTCCGCCACGATCGAAATAGGAACTGAAGGGCAGAGGGGAACGCGACAGCCAACCTGTCGCCACCAGAACGCGACAGGTTGCACGTCACCTTCTGTCTAGTGTCATGACAGCAAACCTGTCGCGACCTCAGACAGAACCCCGAACCGAGCAATGGGGCCATCCCATGGTCCCATAAACTACACTACAGCCTCCAAACAAGAGAGGGAGGGGAGCACACACCGAAAGCAACTAAAAGAGGGCTCGAGGGGCAACAATGCCACCTCTCCTCGCCCGCAAACCACAAGAACAAGCTAAACACGTAGACAGAGCACCACCAACAAGCATCCATCCATGCGAAAACACAAGCGAACTCACGAGCACAGGAAGGATCACCCAAAACCAAGCTCCATCTACTCTAACTATGAAGGGAGCAAGAAATCGCTATCGGTAAACGAAGAACCAAACCCAAATGGGCCTTCACGATGGCTCGGCCATCTCCTCCTCGCTCCACGACGCCGCTCCACTGCTCCGCCACGAGCTCGCCGATGCCTCCACGCTCCAAGACGCCTGAAAAGGAGGGAGGGAGCTCCCCCACCTCGGAGAAGAGGAGGGAAGGGAGAAAGGAGAAGAAAAGAGAAGAAAGAGGCGCCAGCCAGCCTTAAAGCCTCAGAACTGAGGTCGCGATAAGATGCTTGTCGCGTTCTCAACCAGAACGCGACGCCTATCTCGTCGCCTTCTTAAAAGTTCCGACAGGTCTTTTGACAGACAGACAGCCGCCAGACCACGTGTCACACATGTAGGCATGTCAGGTGAACGCGACAACTGGCACGTCGCCTTCACACACATGCTGCGGACACGTGGCACACCAGCCAACAGACAACGGGAACGCGACACGAGGGTCGTCGTCTTCTCAACCAGAAGGCGACACAGAGCACGTCGCATTCAGAACGCGACAGCTCGATCCGTCATGATCCCAAGAATAACACCAAGGAAGCTAAAACCCAGAATGTTACAAACATCGTCTGCCGTTAACCCCTGTTAGCGGCAACCCTTGTGCCGCCAAGTTCTTCAAGTTTTACAGAATGGCTGATTTGATCTCTTTGGCATGTTTGTCAGAATTATGGGTGTATATGCATGCTGTAAAAATTTATATATGGCCAAGTACAGTCCATAGGTCATGTCATGAGGATATTTCAAATTTTTGTACATAGTGTTATTTATGAAATTTCTGTATTAATGAGATAAGCATGATTTACCTATGTTTAATCCTGAATATTAGATTTGTTGCATGTTAGGGTTTCAGAAATTTTATGTGATCATATGACTACTGTTTTCTGGTTTTAAAACTGTTAGGTATGACGTGTTTGATGTGAACCATGGGTAATGAATTTCTTAATAAATATGCCTGATATCTATTAATTATAAAATTAAATTTACTATTCCAAAAATCTGAAAATTTAGGTATGTGACATATAACTTGTTTGAAGTCTGTGGTAAAAATTGCGTTCTATTTGATAACAGTAGGCACTATGTTAATTTAATAAGTCTATGACCATGATAAATATGTTTAAGTTAATCATGTGTAATACTGTGATTAGCAGTAGGATTAGGATGTTGTTATGAGTTAATTTCACTGTGAACAGAAGCATCATGTACTATAAACTGAACCATGTGTATTTGTTAAGTGCATGTAAATTAGTTAAAATGTGTATGTAAATGAAGAAACATGTGACAAGGTGGTAATGCGTAAAATTTGGCCGATATTGACACTGCTACCAAAGAGGTCTGAGAGCGTACTATAGTAAAGTCCCTATGGGGAGCTCAACGTATAAGTGTTATCTTAAGGGTATTAGGATGAAATCCTAGAGGGGGCAAGTACCACGGATAGGGTGGAGAGGGTTCTCCCGGTCTGCGAAGTTTACCAAGATTCGTCACTAGTTTGGCCTAGGTGGCAGGTGTGTGTATGTGGAAGTGTTATGTGCTATGTGCCATGTGAATGTTGTGTGTGTGTTCCTCTAGATGGTAGTTAGGACTATGTGTCACGGCAAATTAAGTGTAAAAAGTGTAAAATGAGAATAATGTGTAAAGTGACATGTGGATAGGGCATGTGTAAGTGCAGTGATGGGACATGTGATAAGTGAATGTGCAAGTGAAAACTATGTGAAAAATGTGTGAAATCATGTGTAAATGAAAGTGAATGTAAATGTGAGAGTAAATGCATATGAAAACCAAGGTAAAAGATGCATATGTTCATATTATACATGTGTAATGTAATTTAATTAGTTGTGATATCATGTTAGTATCATGTTGTATAGTTTAATAAAATCCGAGTACTAGTATTATGCGAAAATGTGTAATGTGAAAAGTGAATATATGTTAGTGTAGTAGGAATGTGTTAGCATGTGAATATGAAAATTTTTACATTAAAACACCAATCTAATTATGTGAATAAGTGTTAAGAATGTATGTGAAAATGATTAGATATCATGCTAGGAGTGTTATCTACCATGTACACTTTCATGATTAAATTTATATTATTGTGCAACGATTTGAATAAAGTATGAGACCATGAATCTTGTTATATACATTGTTGTAGGAAGCATGCTATAGGTCATTCATGGATATTTGATTATGTAAGAATAGATTGATATGAATCATGATTTGCAATATGAGTCGAGTTAATTAGCATGTATAGAAAACATGTAGTTGTTTATGTTTAATCGTTAAAGTGATATAAAGCATGTGCCATGTAATTCGTTATTGTTTAAAAGATAGCATGTGTTTCCTTATTGGTTAATAGTTTAGCATGTGTGTGATATGTGTAAGGTTGTGTCCTTAGATTGCTTGCTGGGTCTTTTACACTCATACTTGTTTCGGCGTACAGGTGAGACAAGTGTCCCCGTACTTGAGGAGGGTATAGCGAAGAGCGACTCCGAGCGCGAGGAGTAGTTACTTGTGGAAGATTTCTTCGTAGTTATATTTTCTTTCCGTAGTATGTAAAAGATGTTATTCATATGGACAATGTCATAATGTATTCATTTGGAATGTAATAATGTGGATTTTGTTATTTACATTTACTATATAGACTGTGGAATGATGTGATGATGATGGAATAAGATGAGTTATTTCTTTTATTCCCGCTGTACTATTTGTTATTCATGTATATATCGACCTATCGTTTAGTGTTGGGTTAATATCCCACTGTAATGAGCCCTTTGTACCGATGGGGATTGGATAATCGTTCCAGTATAAAAGAGGGTCGTTACAATACTTTTCTTCTTTTGCATGTGATATGTACCTAGTGAGGTACTCTTATATGTTGTGCTTTTGGGGCTGGCCCCCTTTTGGCCATGATATATATGTAGATATACTTTGCCTCTCTCCTTGCTATACCTGAAAAACACTTAAGCAAACATGTTAAATAATTGTTCTGACTCAACCCCTTGCACATTAAGTGAACTAGACTTCATGATTTTGTCAAGGGGCTGAGTCTTTATTCAAATAAGGTGTAAATAAAGAATTGACATCGTTGACATGCAACATGCAAGCAGGTAAATGCTAACAAGAAATTAAAAGATGAGCATGCATTCAATGCCTTCATGCGAATGAGGGAGGGTCAATTCATCAATTTTTGTGTTTCCAACATATTTGATTTTTTTTGTTTTTTTTTTGTAAGTTTTAAAAGTATGCGATTTTTTTTTGAGTTTTGAAAATACTCGATTTTTTTGGAGATTTTGGGATATTCAATTTTTTGGATTTTGAAAGTATGCAATTTTTGGGGATTTTAAAAATATTAATTTTTTTTAGATTTTGAAATAAGAGCTGCAACCCGGCGTAGTCCCTTCTAAGAAAAGATGCGCGGAACGAAGGGAATCCGCTCTAAGTGGAAAAATGTGGTACTTGGATCTTTCTCATCACTCGATCATCATTAAAGTTCATTAATAATTCTTAGATGTGTTAAACAAAGGTTAGATGTGCTTAGGTGATGCCTTCACCCAAGGTGGCTTTCGGCAACGTCCTCTTCAGTTGATCGTTACCTTGCCTTGAACCTAGGACATATCCGTAGGGGAGAAAGGAAGATGATATTTAGGAAGTCTGCCAACAGTTTGGGTGATGGAGGAGACGCTCGTTCTGCTGCCCTACACTCAATGGGGTTCAGTCTTCTGGCTTATGGGGTTTTGACACACTTGGTCCATTTGGATCTTGGCGGGGACTTTACCGCTCTTGACGTGCTTTGTATTTGCCTTGTTTTGGCTTTTTTCACTTTGGTTTGCCTTGTTTTCTTTTGTCCCCTTATTGGGCCTTGATCTCTACCCATTTAAGCTTTGGACAGATTCAAAGGTCGATCCCTCAGGTTCCCATTTCTTTTGGTGGACCGAATAGAAGAAACAGTAATGTCCTAAACTCTTGGTTAGGCATTGATCTTCCTTTAGATTTCGTGCTTCTGGCTTCCAAGGGCGGGCGTGTAAATGTGTGTGAGTGTCGACACCTCTGGTTAACTCGTCAAGAATAAACAATGAATTAGAAATGACGATTTTTTCATTTTAGGGTCTGTGTACCACTTAAGTCCAAACACCTATCTAGGGGTAGTATTTCTTAAGGTAGAGCCCATTCCAAGGGTGGGAGAGTTCCTCACCCTCTGCATTTACCAGCCTGTACGCGTTGCCGGGATATGCTTCCTTAACTATGTACGGCCCTTTTCGATTGGTTGGAGTTTAGATCGGGGACCACTAGGTTTTACAAAGATTCTTTTAATAACCATTTCACTGACTTTGAATTTTCTCTCAATCACCTTCTTTTGGTAGAAACGAGTGAGACTATTCTGATATGCTTTAGTGTGTTATGCGGCGACCAGACGCTTCTCATCTAAGAGTTCCAGTTGTGCAAGGAGCGATTCGCGTCGCTCATCGATTGACAAGTCCTTGTCAAGCTGGATTCTCAGTGAGGGGATAAGATTCTCGTATGGTACTATAGCCTCCATTCCATAAGTGAGGGCGAACGGTGTCTGCCCTGTCGGAGTACGGATTGAAGCGCGGTAGGCCCATAGAGCTTCTACAAACTTATCTGGCCAGTCTGAGAACTTATTAGCCTCACAAGTTTTCTTTATGATTTTGATAAGGGTTTTATTTGTGGCCTCTGCTTGGCCGATGCCTTGCGGATAATAAGGAGATGAATGATGTAATGTGATTTTGTACCTGTTGTAGAGGTTCTGAAGTTCTTGAGAGATGAATTGTGGTCCATTATCGGTGATGATGGTACTTGGGATGTCGAATCTGGTGATGATATTCTTCATAATGAATTTGCATACAGTTGTTGCCTTGACTTTTGCATATGCTTCAGCTTTCGCCCACTTGGTGAAGTACTCTGTTGCAGTGAGGATGCATGACTTTGTTTTGTTTTGGGAGTTTGGATCACCAAGGGGACCAATAATGTCGAAAGCCCACATAGCGAAAGGCCATGGGGAGGATATTGGGTGGGGTGTAGAGGACAGAGAATGGATTTTGTCGGCGTGCAGTTGGCACTTGACACACCGACGGACATAGATAGAGTAGTCTTCCTCTAAAGTGGGCCAGAGAAAGCCTTGCCTAAGGATTTTCTTGGCAAGCATTTGGCTATTCACATGGCCACCACACACACCTGAATGAGCCTCCTCAACAACTTTCAACACTTCATCATCATCCAGACATCTGAGTAAAACTCCGGTAAGACCCTTCTATATAGAGTGTTGCCAACCAATGTGTATTTCTAGGACATTCTTCGATTGCCCTCTTCTCATCAGCTGTGGCTTCCTCAGGGTACGCCTGATCCCTGCAGTACTTATCTATCTCATAATACCATGGCTTATCTTCATCATCCATTCTTCTTCTAGCTCTAATAGCATGATCTCCTTCTGACTCTTCTCTCTGCCTTCTTCAACATCTCTTCTTTAATCCACAGAAAGACCAGATCTTGGACAGCCGGGGTATGACGTCGTGCAATAAGGATGCTGTCAAAATCCCCAAGGTAACACATGTTGAGAGTTGAAGCGATAGTAGCAAGAGCGTCTGCTAGAAGATTTTGGTGACGAGGCATATGGACAAAGATAAGTTTGAAGAATAGTTTGGCATAGGCTGAGGTCAATTCTTGATATGGCTTGAGCTTGGGATCTCTAGTGTGGTATTTGGTGAGCACTTGGCATAGAACTAGTTGACTATCACCTACAATTTGTAGATGGGTAACACCATAGAAATGTGCGAGCTCTAGTCCGACCTATAGGGCTTCATATTCAGCTATATTGTTGGTGACGGGGAATGCCAGTTGAAAATCCTGTGGAATGGTGACCCTTTCGAGTGATAGTAGAGCAATTCTGATACCCTTTCCATGATAATTCAGAGCTCCATCAAAATATAATGTCCACATAGGATTAGATCGGCTGAGGGACATCAATTCTTCATCTAGAAACTCTGATCGGATAGGATCAAACTGGGGAATAGGGTGATGAGCGAGATGTTCTGCTATGGCATAGCCTTTGATCGACTTCTGCTGAATGTAGGTGATATCGAACTAAGAGAGAAAGCTTTACCAGCATGTTAGCCTATCAGTGAGAACAGATTTTCGAGAAGAAATTTGATAGGATTCATGCGGGCGATAAGGTAAACTGTAACGACCCTCCTCATACCGGTACGATTATACCAATCCCCATCGGTATAAAGAGCGTCATTACAGTGGGATAAAACCCACACGCCGATAGGTTGAAAGTACGTAGATAGCAAATGATTTTCAGCGGAATAAACTCAACAATTTTAACTTAGTCCATCACCATCCCATATTCCCGTCTATATAGTGCAAAAATAGAACGACATGTCCACATTATTACATGATGAAAGAGCTACATTGTCCAAATAACATTTTTATTCACTATGAAAGGAAAAATACAACTACTACTTGCTCCTCAAAAGCCTCTCCTCCAAGATAGCGTCTCTCCCCTAGCACGGGATATACCTGTCAACCTGTACGCCGAATCAAGGGTGAGTCCAAAGACTCAGCAAGTAAAACAAAGACTTAATCTTAAACATATCGCATTACATTAAGCTATTAAACACTCATGAATACATACTATCATTTAAACTCCCAAACACATGGAACATACTCTTAGCTATCAACACATTTTTAATCACCTAGACATGCCTCATTTATCATATGTTTATTCTAAATCATGGATACTATACTATACACTTGTAATATTCTCTACACTTAACACATAACATGATCCTTCATTTCACATTAATTCATTTCATGACATATTCTACAACTAGAACATAGAATTTGACATAAAGGAATGAACAAACTAGTATGATGACTATTCACTTTCACATGCACTTTTCATATTTAATTTCACATTTGCTTGTGCTGTTTTAAATGTACATACATGTCATACACATGGTTTCATATTTATAACATGAATTGAGAAGTTAAAACATGGTCAAATTGGTTGGCAACAATAATTACTAAAGCATGAAACTTTGTACTAAGCAAACATCACATCTAGCATGGAACCTAATTAATATTACATGTATTTATCACCTTCATAACTACACTTTACTTGCTGTTTTGACATGATTACATTCAATTACATGGATTACATTTGTTCATATGTTATCTTATCCAATTCACAATTCTACATTTTCATCTTTCATGTTGCATAAATGACATGGTTACTCATGTTTATTCACATACACTATTACATGAGAACAATAAACTACATGACATGAGATAAGCATGATATTGCAAATGAGTAATTATACATGAAAACATGAACATTATGCATGACTACATCGGTTACATGCAAGCACACTTTCAATAACATTAACTGTCTCTTACATATCTTTTCATATTCTTCACATCATTTACTCTTTGGTTTTCATTTATCACACATCATATCATTTGCACTCATCATGTGCCACATTCGCATATAATCTTACACTTATCATATTCCAATTACTTAAAATGTCATGACCCATAGTCCTAACTACCTATTAGAGGACACAAAAACAAATATCTCATACTCATAAACTCATCGCATCTCATAGCACATAACTCATAACACAACTCAATCACATAACTCATATCACATACCCACCACCTAGGCAATGTAGTGGTGAATCTTGGTAACTGCGCAGACCGGGAGAAGCCCTCTCCACCCTATCAGTGGTACTTGTCCACCTCCGAGTTTTTCCTAATGCCTTTAGGACAAACTTTTACAATGTAGAGCCTTCCATAGGGACTTTTCTATGTACAGCTCTCGAAGCCTCTAGGGTAGCAGTGTCATTCTTTGGCCCAATTATTACACATTCACTCATCACATTTTCACACACTAGTCACGTATTGTTCATATACTATTTAATACCTCTTCATACCTTATTTACTATTTGCCTATATCTCATTTGACCTGATCATGATACTATGGTTTTTCAGAAGTAAACAACTCTATTACAATTCTAAACATGCAGCAAATTACTGAATTACATAAGATTAGTTTATCATATCAAATATGAATAATCCTCATAGTTTAACTAATAATACTATTACTGTCATCAGATTAGTTCCAAATTTTTATCCCATGTTACAACAGTAAACATATCACATCTTCAATTTTCTGGATTTTTCAAACAGTAAATATAATTTCTACAATTTAAACAGATTTCAGTCATATTTATCGAAACATCATTAACATGGGTACATGTGATCATGTTTTATGTACTAACAGTTTAGAAGTCAGATTAGTACTCATACTGTCATGTAAATTTTATGCAATCCTAACTTGCAGTAATTCCATTTATGCCATATTAAACATGCTCATGTGATGCACATATATAGTTATTGAATTTTCATAATTTACATGGTTCACAGAAAATTTAGGCAACATTATGACATGACCTACTAACAGTATACAAACACCTATAAAAATTTCAGAGTATACCCCATATCCAGAAATTATTTAAACAGCAAAAGAAGATCAAAAAGCACACTTTCAGGTCCTGAAGAAGTAGACGTCAAGGGATGTTGCCGTCAACTTCTTCTGAAGAACTTGACTGCAACCTATGTTGCCTTCAACCTGCTCCCAGCAGCACATACATACGACTTTTCATACAACGGTGAATTCGGGGTTCCAGGACGCGAGGAAAAATCCGTAAAAATACCTAGGACTTAGGGGACATGTATAGGATCAAGATCTAGGTTTACTTGCCTCTTAAAAAAATCTACAAAGATCAGAATCGTGGGTGAAGCTCTTTTCGGCCCTGCCAAAAAGGTGCTCAGAAACGCCTTAGATCTTCTTCTCCTGTCGATGTAGATGGCTCCTCGGAGTTGGAATCTATTCCTCTATGTATAGACTACCTCCCAGTTGATGTAGCTCCTCGGGGAACACCTCCAAGTGACGGATCCGGCCTTCCGAAGTTCAGCTTTTCACCATCTCGGAGCTAGGTTTTTCACCAAATGTTGAAAGCCTTCCCTCATCCCAGAGTGGGTATTTATAGGTTCAAGGGTTGGGTACGCATTAGGGTAGGCTACCCAAGGTTAGGAAGGGTTTCCTAATCTGGAATCAGCCAAAAACACGGACATTAACAATTCTGGAACGTTACGCAGCAGGATATTAACGTCAACATCGGTTGTAGTCAACCTGGCAGTTGACGTCAAGGTCTGGCCGCCAGAATGGGGTTGGCGTCCAGGGGGTGGCCGCCCACTGGGTGTTGGCGTCCAGGTCTGGCCGCCAACAGTGCCTTGGCGTCCAGGTCCTGGCCGCCAGCAGCACTGTGCAGCCGAATACTGACAGACCTAGAATTTCATGCATAAATGCACTAAAATAATTTAGTATATGCAAAAATAATTTCTATATCATTACCACATAAAATACTTGCATTATGTAATATTTAATTAATTACAACTTACCACTAATCATAATTAGAAACAATATGCATCAATACATACATATATTCACACATACGTACACATTGCATAATTACATACATACGCATGAACTTATGATTAAAATGTGTCTATTATTAGTTAAATATTGTATGCATATTATCATCCAAGTACTTTACACACCCTAAATAATTTAACATGCTTAAAGTGGATAAATATTATTTAAACAAGGAAAAAACATGTATGTATACATACGCACATCCATAACACTAACTATGTGCATTAAAATAATTAAATACAATAGGCACCTCAATAATTAGATAATTCACACACGTTTAAATATATATTTGCTGCTCAGAAATAAACTCATGATTAATTACAAAGTGTATGATAATAATTTCTTACTATGTGTACAACCACGCACCATAGCATGAGGATTTACATACATTGATAACTAGATAATGCATGCACAATTAGTATGTTTATACTTGTATGAAAATAGCACACATATACTTACATGGTCCACAGTAAATTACTATTACATGGACAATGTTATCTATATAATCATATACTATAGATGAATTGATGTACGTAGGATTAAATAGATAGATAGCACATGCATAAAGTAACATACATATATATTATATATATATATGTACTTCATATATTTACAACATAATTATATACACTATGCATGAAGTAGATAACTACAACATGCACATCAGAAATTCGATTATCATGCATAATATGTTATTATGAGTTTTTTTTAGTCTAGATTTAGTATCACAATATACCTCAATGTAGCTAATTGCCTCTTCTCATGTAAAATATATATATATATCTATACAGGCATATGTTCATGAGAAGCATAAAATGTATAGTAAGGCATAGTGAAATACACATTCTATGCACAAACAAGTAAATATCCACACATAATATAAAAGAATAAAAATTCAGGGTATCACATAAACCTCATGAGCAAGAAAGTAGTGCTTCAGTTTCTACACTACCCAAACGAGAGCGGCACATGTCTTCTCTATTGCAGGGTACATTTGCTCGCAGGGGTTGAGAAGTTTAGACAAGTAGTATGATGCCCTCTCCTTGCCTTCTTCATCCACTTGTGCAAGGACAGCTCCTACAGAGTCTTCCAGAACAGATAGAAGAGAATTAGAGGTTTGCCTGGAGTCGGTGGCCTTAGGACAGGAGGATTAGCCAAGTACTCCTTTAGTCCATCAAAGGCAGCCTGACACTTCTCGTCCCAATGAAATTTGGCTCCCGCTTGGTGAGGTCGTAGAAGGGTCTACACCTCTGCGAGTGTTGGGAGACAAATCGGCGAATAAATTGCAACCTCCCGATTAATCCTCGAACTTCCTTAAAATTATTGGGAGGGAGCATCTCTCTTATCACCTTCACCTTATTGGGATCAATCTCAATACCCCTCTTGCTCACGATGAACCCTAGGAGTTTACCCGATGACACACCAAATACACACTTCTTGGGATTCATTTTCAATTGGTACTCTCTTGATCTTTGCAGAACCTTAGTTAGAACCCCAGGATGCTTAGCCAATGTTCTTGATTTAACGACCAGATCATCCACATACACCTCAATAAAAATGTGAATCATGTCATGAAAGATGGCCATCATCGCTCTTTGGTAAGTAGCTCTAGCATTCTTAAGTCCAAATGGCATGACCCCATGGCAATAAATGCCCCAAGGTGTAGTGAATGACGTCTTCTCTTGGTCCTCTTCAACCAGCCTAATTTGATTGTACCTTGAGAAGCCATCCATAAAAGAGAGGGTCTTGTACCCAGCCGTATTGTCCATGAGCACATCAAGGTGAGGCAAGGGGAAATCATCTTTAGGACACGCACCGTTAAGGTCCCAAAAATCAATGCAGATTCTAACTCTTCCATCCTTTTTCATGACTAGGACGATGTTTGCCACCCAATTGGGATAAAGTACGACTCTAATAAATTTAGCTTTGTGGAGCTTGTCAACCTCATCTTTCATTTTCAAATCCATCTGAGGGTGGAAACGTCTCAACGCTGCTTAATGGCGACTAACCCCGGCTTAAGTGTTAGGTGGTGTTCAACAAGTGCGGTGTCTAGTCCTGCCATATCTTCATAGCTCCAAGGAAACGTGTCCTTGTATTCTCTGAGAACCTCAATGATTGCCTCTTCTTCAGCTGGTGATAAGTTACTGCTTATGAGGACGGTCCTAGGGTTTTCCTCGGTTCCCAAGTTGATTTCCTTGGTGGTTTCTTCTAACAACAGCTGACGGTTCATCAAATCTTCTGATTCCGCTTGCAAATGCATCAGCCTCATCCTCAAACTCCTCATCCCCTTCTTCTATTGGGTCGTTGTCATCCATGATCTCGTAGACTCCGAACCCATCATCAAATAAGCACAATGATTGCTCATATTCTATATCCGACAACTGTAAAGGCTCTTCAACAAACTCCGGAATTGCTAAATATGCCTTGCACCTATGGGCTAGATCAGCTAGGAAATTGTGAGGAACTATCTTATCCTTAGACTTCTTCTTGGATACTACCCCTAGATTATCACTAAGTTGACTTGGACTCTTACTACAACTACCAGAGTCTACAGCAGGAGGTGAAGGAGGAGGAAAAGTAGTAAAAGAAGATCCTTGTGTGGGGGAAGATGTAGAAGGAGTGAAAGCAGTAAAAGATGTTCCTTGCATGGAGGGAGATGAGAGTCCCTGCGTGGAGGGCAAGAGGAGGTCGGTCATCTGGCTGGGGAGGAGTGGCCCGTAGGTTGGGGCATACTCGGTTGAGAGGTAAGAAGTCTCCTCGATGGAGACAATGGAATCAGCTAATTGAAAATTGGCATTTTTTTGGGTGTTTACAAAGTTATTTGAATTTTGTGGTTTTTTGATCATTAAAGAGGGGGCTGTAATCACAGGGATTGTGCTTCCCTCGAACAAGAACATGTACTAAGACTAATGGTGTGGAAATATGGATGTGATCGCCACCTAGAATATTGCAAATGAAGAAAATAATAAGGCTAACTATTCTAGGAAAGGAATGAAGAGAACTGAGGAGTACCTAATGTCGCGGTCATCATCAGCACCGTGAGAGCGCTGAGATCGCGGCCGTATAACTGGTCGCGTTTCTTGTCGCGTCACTCCCTCTGCCGCGTTCTCTGGTGCGGGAGTTGTTGGAGTATGGACCTTCTTCTCGTCTCCCGGCGGCCGAAGGCAAGAGCTCCTCGTAGATGACGCTTGGTACCTGCCAAAAAAGAAAAAAAAAAAAGGAAGCCTATTAGAACACGTTAAACATAGTACCTATTCTAAAATGGAAAGAAAAGAGGGAAGCATGGTGGGAACGAACCTGGGAGGTTTTTAAAACCCTTTGGGTGTAGGAAAAAACGTGTGTGTGTGTGGATATTTCTATCTAAGAATAATATGAAAAATACATGCAAAAGAAGGAGAAAGGGAAAAGGAGAGAATGATCCCCATTAGGGCGACTCCTTGGTGTGGTTGCAGCTCGAAGGATCGTCCAAAAGCTTCAGGAGAGTGCTGGAGTCGCCCTTCTCATGTCCCGTGCTCCATAGATGATGCAATGACTTGTTTTTAGTGGAGAGGGATGTGAGGGAAATGGAGGAAAAGGGTGGCTGTGTGGCTAAGTATCTGTCAAAGGAAATTTCGGCAGCCCTTCAGGGTAACAATGAGGCTCCCCTCGTCCTGAGGAGGTGCCTTTCTCTTATAGAGCCATGAGAGAGAAATGGGTGATATTATCTCTTAAAAAATGGTCAAATCCGAAATGGGAGATTAATGGCCTTTTAAAATTACAATGGAGAGTCCAAGGGATCCTCACAAGAGTCCCTAGGGCCAGAATCTCGCCCCAAGGGGTGGAGATATCTCCTAGGGAAAGCTGGGTCAATAGGAGGATAAATGGGAGGTTGTTGCGGAGTCTGGTGCGCTCAGGCATTGTCGCGGCGTATCGTAGGGTCGCGACTAGAGACGCGACGGGCTGGGGCGTCGCGACAGTAAGCCCACGTGCATGGATATTATGCACGGGCTGTCGCGGCGTCCAGGCCGTCGCGATAGAGTCGCGGCACTACGATATGTCGCGACTAGGAAATTGAATTGTTTTGGATTTATCAGCCAAACACAAACAAGATATGAGCTATAATTGCACACGGACTCTCAAAATAATAATGGGCAGATTTCAAGGCAATTTTAAATTGTTAATGGGCTCATCAAGGCTAATGATGGCTCAAGGTGAGTGACCACTAGGGGCTAACTAGGATAAATGAAATGTGGTTCAAACCATTAGTCGGAACCAGGTGTCTACAGATTGCCCCTCCTTGGCTTCCTCTTTGCAGGGTAGCGAACGGAAGTGGAGTGAAGATGTCATGAGAAGTGACAGCGAAGCGGAAATGACTCGGAGTGGACTGAAAAGTGGGAGCCAAGGTAAAGAGACACCGGTCAAACTAACAGACAACTGGAATTTTCGTGAAAGCCCCGAGTCAGCTGCTCGTGCAGGATGCCAAGAAGAACGAGTCTGGATGAGAAGGAGAAAAGAGGAGGACGATGAACCCCTCGATTGAGAGGTACCCTAGCCGATTGGCTTGCAGGTTTCACCTTGGAGGGACTTGTGCGTGCCAGGCAGGTAACTCATGACTCTGTTTGGGAGCGGTTCGCAACCAAAACGGATCAAAGGAATAGGATGAAAACTTTGATAGAGAATCCAGACAGGGAAATTCTTGTCAAACTGGCGGGAACAACTCAGTCGGAGGCAAACCTTCCGATTCGGAGTGGAATTGGATTTCATGTTTGGAAACTGGAGGATGATTGGGCACTCAACAAGGGCTCATCAAAAGTCAGGAATGAGTCAGGAAAACTCAAAGTTCTACATGATGCATGCTGGGCTAAAATAAAGAAATCATCAAAGCAAATGCAAATAAAGGGAGAAAAATAGAAAATATATCAAGGATAATATTGTTAAGCCAAATAAGAACGGGTCAAGAGACTACCTACAACCGCAGTGCAGGCCTGAATCTATCGTTCCCGAACTTAAACAACTCAACGGCCTATCCAACGATTAACAATGTGCACCTAGATCATCACTGTTTTTGGTAAAGGGGAACTCAAATCCCAGAACACATTGAGAACCAGCAGGTCCTTGAAATGATATAATAAGTAGAATACCACATAGTAATGCGAGGAGTAGGGATAGGGATACTTTACCTGACTTACCTATGACGAAGTCCCCCTTTTTTTATTTTTTGAATTTCCAATTTTTTTGTTTTTTGTTTTTGGATAAGAAACAAACACAATGAGCACAAACTAACAATATACATTCACAACTATAAACAAACAAACAAACAAACATGCACACAAGGCACAGACATGAAAACAGACCCTCGGGTAGAGAGGCGACACTATGGATAACCGCGACATAGTCGCGTCAGCCCACCCTGTCGCGACCTAATTGTCGCGTCGTCAGATCGCGCTGTCGCGACTTGGACCGAACCAGAAAGACCAGGAAACGGAGTTTTCCTTATCCTAAGACATCTAGACTAACACTAGGACTCCCAAACCTCTTCTAATGCTATCCTAACACCTAGTTTCGGGATTAGAGTAGGAGTGGACCTCTTAAGACTCTATAATAGGAGGATTTAGGGGCTAATCCGCAGCTAACCTTCTGCTCCCTTTTCTTCTCCAATTTTCTTCAAGTTACTCCCTCTTTGTCACCATGAAGAGAAGCTGCTCTGTTTTAGGAGGACATCCCTCCATACTCCGGCCCAAAGGCAGCAAGGGAGTCCTATGCCGAACTCCAGCGACTCTCCGACATCCCCGGGCATGTGTGCATGCGCCCGGAACTCCAAGTAAGTGCCTTTCTCCTCAATTTCTGGATTTCTGAACTATGCTCTGCTTTTCCCCCTTTTATTTTTCTCTGTTCTTAGACTCCTTTCTTCTACCTCTCTTTAGATCTTACCCGGCCAAAGGCGGTTCTCCCGGGTGCCATGGCTTGCGCCCATGCTCGAGCTACTGCCGCCCACGTCCATTAGCCTTTTGAAAGAATGGGGGCTGTCCACGGTGCTTGTGCTGGCCAAGAAATATGACAAAGTGGTGCATGTGTGGGATAGCATTACTGCGCTAGTGGAGCTGTGGCATACCTAGACACACTCGTTCATCTTCCCCAGCTTTGAAGCCACGATCATGCTAGAAGAATTAGAGATAATGCTCGGCCTCCCACGGTACCAAAGAGGCAAAGAACTTGCGATCTCATACACCGTAGCGCCGATCAATTCCTGGAGTATTCTTGCAGAAATTACCACAAGGAAGAATGACTTGTATTCCATGACGAGCGGGATGCATGTACACCTTCTTCCAGTCGCACAGTGGATCACCTCACAATGCAAGTGAAAGACCAGAAACTACACAGCAATTGCCAAGGCCGCTGCTATTTGCATCTGTGGCATCATCCTCTTCCCGGCAATGGACGGCGCTATCTCCTTCGCCAACCTTAGCATCATCGACTCGATTTCAGAAGGTATGAGAATTGGCCAGGCAGTCTTAGGATATTTGTATGCTGGATTGACCTCTACAGCAACCGGGGGACCTTTCTTCGGCTCCATCATCGCCCTCGAGCTTTGGATGGGCATGCATATCCAGTTCCGAACAATGGAGAACCTGGCCACAAAGTGCAAGACAATGCTCAATCATCCATTGGCATTCGTGGGCGGGCCTCTCCACATGGGAACCAAGGTGTGGTGCAAGACCGCACAACTAAAAGGATTGAAGGCATGGCGCGACTACTTCAAAAGGATGAGCGTAGCCGAGTTCGACATGCGCCCGCGATTCATGCACGTCCGGATGATTCACATCCCTCAGCGCACCGGGCTCGCTTTGCGACTGCTAGGCAATGAAGCATTGGTTGCCTACAACCCAGACCGGTGCTACCTCCAATGCGGCGCAGCACGCACGGTGGTCCCCATCCTATCGCACTACCCGCCCATTCAACAACGGAAGACGGAGGATGAGCAGGACAAGCGCGACGTGCGCAGCGTCAACGTCCATTGGGAAGGGTGCACGATGAGCGTAGTCCAAGCCGAGGTGGAAGAGGACGAGGATGTGACGAAGGAATATATCGAAGCTTTGGGGAGGATTCAGCCGACACCGGGGAATGTTTGAGATTTGATTGTAGGCAAGGAATCAGATGGTACTTAGGAAAGGAATTAGAGCATTTTTATTTGATAGAAAGGATTAGTGAATGTAATGATTTGAATTGGAATGAACAACACTGAATTTTCTGCAAGTTCAGATGGCTCGGTTGATGACGCGACACCCCTGGCAACCGCCTTCATAACGCGTCAGGGCGGCTGGCCGCGACATAGTCGCGGTCACCATAGCCGACGCGTCTTGGTCGCGGCCCACCGTCCTGACGCGACTCAAACCGACCGATTCAAAATGCAAACGGCCCTTTCTTCCTTCCTTCTGGGTTTTCAAAACTCAAGCTTCTCGAACCATTTTGCATCCTCGCAACTCCTTGCCCCCTTGCAACTTTGCTCCCCTTGCTTGCCCACAATCCCGCTCAATTCAACACCGATCGACATGGAAGGAGGAAAGAACTCGGGTGAGGGTTCCTCGCGGAGGAAATGCCAGGCGGAGCGGCGGAGCTCCCGGCGCCGAATGGAGGCGCCTCCGGTCGAGGAGGAGGAGGACATCGCGGAGATGGCGGTGGAAGAAGAAGAACAAGCCCCAATGGTGGATGTGGTGGAAGAATGGAGGAAACGCGCCAAGGCGATGAAATCAGTAAGTAAACCAACCTTAAATCCTTGTATGAATGCGTAGGATTAGCCCCTAGAGGGTGAATGTAGGGCAAGAAGCCCAAGAAAAAGAGGATCGGACAAAGGAGGCTCCAGCCGGTCTGGTCCTGGTAACACGTCAGCCCGACCTGCCGCGACATGATGTCGCGGCGGGGCGGGGTGTCGCGACCATGTCGCGGCGACCTGGGTAGACGCGACCTTATCGTGGCCCTGGAAGGTGACGCGATAAGGTCGCGGTGCCCCGCTTTGTCGAGACAGGGTCGCGGTCGCCTTGGCCACCGCGGCTCCGACCGAACACTGAAACTGACTGATTTAACACATGAAAATTATTGCAGGGCGAGATAAGGGCCCGGGTATCTTGGGTGGTTGTGCTAGCTGTCTTCTTGGCGTTCCCCCCCCCCCCCCTTTCCAGAGAGAGAGGGTAGAGGAGATGGGGTTCGGCGGGATCTTTAGGATAGAGAGGATGAGGGCGGATTCGGCTCTCACTCAGGCTCTGCGGAGCAGGTGGGATACGGAGGTGACCGCCTTCGTATTCCCATGGGGACATATGATCCCCAGCCTCGAGGATGTGAGCCGGATCACAGGGCTCAGGACCTATGGGAGGCCAGTGAGCGGATACACCTACCCTTGCTACCATGACCTAGCCCAGCGACTACTAGAGCACCCGTAGAGCGCAGGTCTCCCTAGGCCTAGGGTACCTCTCCGGAGAGCCTCGGGTTGTTCGATGTGGGGAAGGTAGCAAGAGAGAGTGAGGACGATCATTTAGATAGGTTGACTCGGGTTAGCCGGAGGGAGCTAGCGAGTGAGCCGGGCGCAGGCGGACTTGGATTTGCGCCGCTTCCTCGTGCTTTTCCTTGGCAGACTCTGTTTGCTACGAGGGGAGACGTAGTCCACTGTCGTTTCCTGCCCCTGCTGGAGGATTTAGGAGGTAGGGGGATATGCCTGAGGAGCAGCTTTCCTCGCACACCAGTTCGATAGCTGGGCACCTCCGAGCGACAGACGGCGATCAGTGGATTCTTCCCTTTCTTCAGGTACACACCTTAACTTGACCCCTTTGAATTGAATTTCTTCTAAAACTGCCATCTAAATTGCTTTTTATCTTGCAGGTCTGGTCTTATTACATCTCCGGCCTTGGAGAGGGGATTCTTGCGCGGCCGGGCCTTGTTCCCATTGCACGCCGCTGGGATTCTCGCCGAGACTCACGCAATCTCGGGGGACCAGCTGGAGCGACTTCAGGAGGCCATTGACAGCTACCCCCACCTGGATGTAAGTGTTCTAACATTTCCCTTTGATTGATTGCTTGACTTTATGCTTGGTGACTGATCGGATTTGTTTTGCAGGTGATTGGCAGCCATACCTGGGGGGAGGGTGATGAGGGACAGCCATGGTTGGTGCAGGCCCGCCCCTACTTCGGTAGGTCGGTGTGGTTGCATGCACCAACCTCGTGCTACCTCTTCACCTGCACCTAGTCAGCGCTCCACTTGGCCTTCGGCAGAGTGTCGTGGAGTTCCCCGTCCGAGACCGCTTTGCAGGCCGGGTCAGTTTTCGGGGACTCCACGACACCACCGATTGGCGTGAGCGGGCGAAGGAGCAAATCAGCAACTGGGAGCACAAGGGAAAGGCAGTCAAGTCCACTGCAACTACCGACGACGCATACCTCCAAGCGTATGCCTTGAAGTATGGAGGGAAAGATATAAGAGTGCCCGGCACCAGGTAAAACTCCTTAACCATGACTCAGTAAATTTTTAGATTTATGGAATTGAGATGATGATTTGACAATGCATTGCAGGTGGATGTAACTGGCGAGATTGCATCGCTCCGAGCCTTACTTTACTCGGCGGTGCAAGATCGGGAGGCAGCGCAGAGGCAGACAGTGGAGCTGGTAAGTACCCGCCTACTTTCAGCACTGAATTCCAATTAGGCAATTTTTTTGGAAATTGACACGCTTTGCGCGCAGCGGAGGGAGCTGGAAAGTGAGGGGCACCGGAGCAGGTGGTGCTTCCTCTTCACGAGGTGCAGGGGGCTCTCCATCACTTCTGGAGGCCCAGCTGGCGGGAGAGCAGGTGAGAGTGCTGAGGTGAGGAGGCCCCGAGGCACCTGGAGGAGCGGGTAAGCACAATAGAACTTATGATGATTATTTTTAACAATTGATATTGACTGATTGCTCTGATGCCGGACAGAGATTTACAGCTTACCACGGAGCATGCCATGGATCTCCAGGGTCAGAGGGACCAGCTGCAGGGGCATAGGGACCAGCTCCAGGGGGAGATCCAAATACCAGGAGCGAGAGGGACCAGCTGCGCATTCGGCGGAGGCAGCTGAGGCACAGGTCACAGAGGCGACAAGGAGCTGGCGGCGTACGGGTGCAGGTCCCCTGAGACCATGCAGAGATGGTGATGAGATTGCGCACAGAGGTGATGGCGCAGCAGATCAGGATGATGAGCTCGGGGCATGGTGAAGACCCTGAGAGGCAGCTAGGAGTAGGAGTAGGACTGGAATTAGTGGGGCGAGTGGCGCTCGGTCAGACAGTATTTGGCGGGTTCCTCCAGTAGGCGGAGGAACGAGGAGGATGAGAGGCGCCACCGCGGTGAGGGTAGTGCTCAAGGTGATAGGGATGGTGGTGAGATGCCACCACCAGCAGATAGACAAGAGGGATCTGGGGAGAGTGGTGGTGGACAGTGAGGAGTTTGTGAACACCTCCCTTCTATCTTTTGTATATTGTTCATCTTAGTGAAATTTTACTTTATGTCAATTTTATGGAATGAAGGTTTGCAATTGACATGAGTGTGAGATGAGTTTCAAACACGAGAGATATAGAGAATACTGAGTATCATGCTGCGTGTCCCTTACAATCACTGTTCTGTACACTCAATCAAAACAGGTAGATCTGCTCTTTGACTCAGCCCCCGTGTTTAAAAAAACATAATGTCACTTTATAATTGTCAAAGGGCTGAGCCTTATAAAAAGACGGAAAGGAAAGTAAACAATGCATGCTAAAAGGAAAGCAGTATGTACACACATTTTTTGGCTTTTTGAGTTTTTGAATTTTTTTTTTTTTGAAAATTTAATTTTTTGTTTTTTGTTTGAGATTTCTGATTTTTGGGATTTTTGAGATTTCTGATTTTTGGCTTTTGGGTTTTCTGATTTTTTAATTTTGGAGTTTTGATTTTTAAATTGGGGATTTTTGGAATAACAACACCTCTTGCTCTTGAGTGAAGTGATGGCCACAGACCTTACTCTCTCATGTTTGGCGAGATAACGTCTATGTGCAGCGTGCATTTGTCCTTAGCTCATAAGGCTTCTTGCCCTTGAATTATTGATGTCTAACATAGACCAAGTGTGGGAGTCTTTGGTCTTCTAGGGAGAATAGGAAGAGTAGTAATGAGAAAAGACTTGGTCTTGGGGTCGGGTTACTGGCTTTTAAGATTCGCATGGGTATGTCTCATGTGCAATCCATTCTGTGTCCAGGGACTTAAGGTCCTTGCTCCTTTTTTTTGAATTGGGAATGCGTACGACCGGCTCAAGGCGTCCCGCGGGGAACTGTACTGCCACTCTTTGACATGTCCTTATTCTTTTATATTTTTTTATTCCTTTCCTTTTTGCTTTTCCTTTGAATTGACCGTTCCTCTTTGAGACTTCATACACATGATACACGCCGCTTGCCGGTTACATGCTAGCTTTCCCTTTGCCCGGGACCTTGTCGAGCGAGAAGAGAATCGACCTCAGGTTCCCTACGTGAGGGCTGAATGAAAACACCATAAACAAAGGAGATTGGCCTTAAGTTCCGTGTTGTGTGTGGACCGACATAGAGACCATTCACCACAATGAGGGGAAGCGAGGCACATAGCCAACAACATTCTCATTTGCAAATTGGTGTTATTATCAATATCAGGGGTAGAATCTTTTAAGGTATAGCCCATCCATGGGGAGAGAGCTCCTCACCTTCGACATTAACTAGCCTATACGCGTTTCCGGGGTACACTTCCTAACGAGTACGGCCCTTCCCAGTTTGCTGACAATTTAGACCTTGGACCTCCAGGTTTTATAAAAATACGCTTGAAAAACCATGTATCCTTCTTGAAATTTGCGCTCAATCACTTTCTTTTGAAAAGACCTTGAGAGTCTATTTGATATGCAAGCACATGATCGGCCGCGTCAGACGCCGTTCGTCTAAGAGTTCTAGTTGTACAGTAACCCTCCCGATGTTCGTCGGGATTAAGTCCTTGTCTAACTGAATCTTAGCGAAGGGATGAGGATCTCATGCAGACATACCGCCTCCATTCCTATGTAAGTGAGAACGGAATTTGCCTGGTGGGCGTGCGGACGGAGGTGCGGGGCCCACAGAGCCTCAACTAACTTTTCTGGCCAATCAGCAAATTTATTAGACTCACAAGTTTTCTTTAGAATTTTCAAAAAACATTTTGTTTGTGGCTTCGGCTTGGCCGTTGCCCGCGGATAGTACGGAGACGAATGATGCAAGGAGATGTTGAATTTCTACATAGGTCCTGAAGCTCTTGAGATATGAACTGTGGTCCATTGTCGGTGACGAGGCTGCTTGGCACTCCGAACCGCGCGATGATGTACCTCATGATGAATTGCACACGGTCGAACCTTTGATTTCCGCAAATGCTTCAGCTTCATCCCATGGTGAAGTACTTAGTGGCAGTGAGAGAGAATGAAAGATTTTTGTTTTATCTGAGCATTAGGATCACCAAGGGGCCGATGATATCAAAGGCCCACATGGAGAAAGGCCAAGGGAGGATAGTGGATGTAAAGAGGAGGGGGGAGCGTGGATTTTGTCGGCATAGATTTGGCACTTGACACACCTACGAACATAGGTGGCACAGTCTTCTTCTAAGGTCGGCCAGTAGTAGCCCTGCCTAAGAATTTCTTAGCCAACATTTGGCCATTCATGCCCTCCGCACTCACCAGAATGGGATCCTTCTATTACTTTCCCGCCTCTCATCTGTCACACTCTAAGGAGCATTCCATTTAGAGCGTGTCTATAAAGAACATCACCAATGAGGATATATTTTAACGCCGCTTCGGATGGCTCGCCTGTCCTCCACTTCAACTTCTCGGAAAGGTACGTCTCTGCAATATTGCTCAATCTCAAGGTACCACGGGCCACGGCCTTTTCTGACATCATTTCCTAGCTCAACAAGCAATAACTCCTTCGCTTCTTTCCTCTCGGCTTTAAAAACTAGAGAACTCCTGAGGTTAACAAACCAAGGGTCCTGAGTGGAGGAGCCTCTAACTTTGAATAGTGATTGTCTCAGCGCTGCGGCTGAGAGGGAAGGAGAGGGAGGAGGCCAGGGATGCGAGGGCATCGGCCAGGATATTTGGGAACGAGGAGTATGAATGTAGATGAGTTGACGGAATTGCTTGGCTAGGAGAGTGACCAGATCTTGATAGGGCTTGAGTTTAGGGTCACGAGTGCGATAGGTTGAAAGGACTTGCCGAAGAATGAGCTGAGAGTCTCCTATAATCTTGAGATGACGCGCGCCTAAGAGGTAGGCGAGCTTAAGACCAGCAAGGAGAGCCTCATACTCAGAGATGTTATGGTGGCATGGAATTGAAGCTGATAGGTAGAGGAATGGTGATCCCTTCTGGGGTGAGCAAGACATCTCCTATGCCCGTCCCCTAGAATTGAGAGCCCCATCGAAGTGGAGCGACCAGAAGGGATCGCGAGAAATGAGTGACAGGTTTTCATCGGGGAATTCCTCTTGAACCGTGTCACTATGGGGAAGAGGAAGATGAGCAAGGTGCTCAGCAATGGCATACCCTTTTATGGCTTTCTAAACTATGAAGGAAATATCAATTGGGAGAGGAAGCTTTGCCAGCGTGCCAATCTGTCGGCGAGGACTGTCTTCTCAAGAGAGATACCTAATAGGATCCATCTAGAAATCAAACTCACCTTATGAGCTGAAGTAGTGCTTCAATTTCTGCACTATCCAAACTAGCGCTGCACATGTTTTCTCCATTGTGGTGAGTTTGAGCTCGGAGGGATTGAAGAGCCTAGATAGGTAAATGACTGCCCTTTCTTTGCGGATTCATCATGCTGAGCAAGGATAGCTCCTAGGAGTCCTCAATGGTTGACAGATACAGGATCAAGGGTTCCTAGGGGGTGCCTGAAGCACGGGAGGATTCATAAGGTAACTCTTGAGCTCATCAAAGGCCTCTTGACACTTAGCATTCCACTCAAAGCTGACTCCTCCTCTCAACAGTTCATAGAAGGGACGGCATCTTTGGGAGTGCTGAGATATGAATCCCTTATGAACTGGAGCTGACCAATCAAACCTCGAAGCTCAGATATGTTCTTGGGAGGAGGCATTTCATTTATCGCCTTGGCTTTGTGAGGGTCTATTTGAATCCCCCGCTTACTGACTATGAAGCCTAGCAATTCCTGAGGACCCCAAATACACATTCTTCGGATTCATCTTCAATTGATACTCTTGTGCGCGGCGAAAACACCTGGCAAGCACGGAGGAGTGTTCTCTTCTGGTCCGAGACTTCACCACGATATCATCCACGTAGACTTCGACATCAATATGAATCATGTCGTGGAAGATAGCTAACATTGCCCTTTGATAAGTGGCGCCGGCATTCTTTAGCCCAAACGGCATGACCACATAGCAATATGTTCCCCATGGGGTGGGTGAAGGAGGTTTTCTCTTGATCCCGGGGCTAGACGAATTGATTGTAGCCTGAATACCCATCCATAAATGATAGAGTTTCGAACCCTGCAGTATATCAATCAGAACGTCCAAGTGAGATACGGGAAATCATCTTTAGGACATGCCTTATTTAAGTCCCGGAAGTCTATGCAGATCCGCACCCTTCCGTCCTTCTTCATGACTGGGATGATGTTCGCCACCCACAATGGATAGAGGACTACACGGATGAAATTAGCCTGGTGTAGTTTATCAATTTCCTCTTTCATTTTCAAAGCGATGTGGGGGAGGAACCTCCTTAACTTTTGCTTGACGGCAACTGCCCCTGGCTCAAGATCAGCCTGTGTTCCACTAAATCAGGGTCAATGCCGGGCATGTCATCGTAAGACCAGGCAAAGGAATCCTTAAACTCCCTCAACATTTCTATGAGTGCTTCTTCTTCTTCGGGAGGGAGGGAGGCTGGAAGCTATAGTCAAAAGCCTGGGGTCCTCTTCAGTTCCCACGTTTACCTCTTTAGTGGGTTCATTGACTGCTGAGGTAGGTTCATCGAATCTCCTCATTCCACTAGCATAGGCCTCAGCAGCATCCTCTATCTCACAGTCATTCTCATCTAATGGGACTTCTTCGGCCATGATTTCATAAACTCCGAAACCATCATCTAGCCCTTCCTCTATATGCAGATCCTCTAAGTTTAAAACCACTGCTTCTTGGAGGATCTCTTCGACAGCTAGAAGAGCGCCACACCTTTGAACTAAGTCAAGCAGATACCTTCGGGGTATGTCATTACCCTTCTCCTTCCTAGATGGGGACGAGGACTTGCTAGATTCTATGCCCGATTCTAAACTAATCCCAATATTTACAGGAGATTCGGAGGAATGTCAGAGGCTTATTGGAATGAGTAGGAAAAGGGTGCAGCAGGGCCGCGAAGGTCCTCCGATGAGGCGGTGGAGGAAGAGGCGGGCCACTGAGTCAGGGTGCGGCCGCAGGAACGGACGCAGGGGAACAGAAGGCCCCTCGCCCAGAATGCCCAATGTGACCCATATGGTCAGTCAGACGAAGGCACGATTGGCACAGAAAGAGGAGAAGGGCGGGGATCGCCGCCTGAGAGGAGAGGAAGAGTGCGGGGTGACGGGGATCGCCGTCGAAGCAGGAGAGCAAGAGTGGGGGTGACGGGGGTCGCCGTCAAGGGAGTAGGGGGAGGGAAAGTCAACGATGGAGGCAAAAAGCAGGAAAGAGAGAAAAGAGTGGAAAGACGGGGATCGCGTCTGATGAATAGGGAAGGAGAGAAGGGATCGCCGTTCGAAGAAAGGGAGGAGGAAGTCGGGGATCGCCGTCCGAAGAAGGAGGAGAGAAAAGAATGTGGGGAACACGCATATTTTGGATTTTTGGATTTTCTATTTTTTGGAGTTTTCTTATATATATATATATATATTTTATATATATATATATATATTGATGATGAAGGGAACTACATTACATTAAAAGGCTCCGGGAGAAGGACCAAAACGAGCTATTAAAGAGAATGGTGAAGAGGGGTGAAGGGCGAATTAACACCTCAACGGCGTTGGGAGAGAGTTGAATGATAAAGGGGGGAGACAAGGGAATAACATCAAAATTATAAACAAGCATGGATGAAATAAGATGAATGGGAAGCCGGGAAAATCCTGGCCAGAGCTCCCTTGCTGAAACGGTGAGTTGATTGGCTGACTTTCTCACCAAATCCAAGCAACTGTCGCTTGGTGGTGGTTCTGATGCTGATAATAGCTACTTGTGGCACGTCTCCTTCGCTATAACAAACGATTGACTGCAGAAACAAGATCTTCTAATTCTGACTCCTCTGTCCCAGCTTCTGGTTCTTCAAACAGCAGACTGACTGATGAGATGACATCTTCCTGATCTGGGTCTTCTGTACCTGCCTCGGCTCTCTTCTTTTATGGGCGCTGCTCTTCTAAGGAATGGTAAGCTGATTTTATTGCCTCTGCAGTAGTGTTGTACCGGGGCGCACGGGCCCTCTGACGAAGTGTTCATACAAGGACCAAGTAAGTGGGCTATGGTCTGTCTATGAAGGAAATGAGAAAGCAGCCCATTCTGAGTATCCCAGGCCATGTTTTGTGAATTCTTAGTGCTGGCTACAGTCTTGGCCCGCCTTGGAGATGGGCACCCAGGCCTTTCCTGACTGATAAACCAGTCTAAACTGATATCCCACCCTTTTAGGTTTGTACTCACATCTCTCCTGGATGCCATTACAGGGGGAGACCGAATTGGCGGTTGGAAGAGAAAGTATAGGCCCAAGCATAGTTAACATCAAGCACAGAGATAACGGGCTTATTGGATGGCCACATGATGGCAGTACCCTCTCAACTGCCTCTACTGTATGTGTCGTTGTCATGCTTTTCACCTTGACTATTCATCCTTGAAAGGGAACTTCAAACACTGATGCGCTGTAGGATGGCATTGCCCTAATGATTCAATCCAGGGCGCCCTAAGATGGCCTTGTAAGTATGATCAATGTTCAATACATAGAACTCCACTAACATGACTAGTGGCCCCAATCTGTGTAATGTGATGACTCCATGGCAGGCACGTCGTGAATTTCATAAGCAGCGATCGTGGTGGGGGTGGGCTGCAGTTGACGTTTCGATATATTGCACGCTCTAAGGGTGCTTAATGGACAAACATGATAGAGGCTCCTGTGTCCACTAGAGCTGCATCGACGACCACTTTGTTTATGGTGGTGTCACACAAAAGGGCATTTTCGGGCTTCTGGGGCAGCCAATTCACCATACGAAAAGGTAATAGTGGGTCCTTTGTTTACAATCGAGAGCACCGAAGGCAGATTATCCAGGTTCATGTCTTCACTGACCATGACCCTTTGCAGAAAGGCCCTTAGGGCGTCTTGATGAGTCTGTGATCTTTTGATTAACTCTAGTATGGAAATCTTGGCGGGGGTTTGATCCAAATGTTTCAGGATATCATATTGAGTCCCCGGAGCTGGATCGATTTCTTCCATATCTTGCTGTTGCTGGTTGTTGGTTTGTTGTGCCGGTTGACCGGGCATGGATATGTTAGGGTACATCCGATGGAACATTCGCCTGCTCCGGAGGGCAAGATTATGGTGGAGTGGAGGGGTCGCGGTGTCAAGGATAGAAGGGTTGGGTAGTAAGGGTGCTGGCGTAGGGGAGAAAAGGATGTTGCTGGGTGGAGGAATAATGGGTGACGTGACGGGGGGATAGGATGGTGAGGTGATGGTAGCAATGTGGGGCGTGAAGGAGGGAGGTGCGGTGGATGTAGGCGCGGGGGTAGTGGGTGTGACGTGGGAATAACCAAAAGCTGGCCCACTTCATGTTCGTCATCAAAGGCCCACTGAGCTTCTGGTGGTGGATGGTGGATGACAGGGTAAAATGTGCCGTGGAGGAGGTGGTGGAGCTGGCTGGGGGGTTGGAGCGGGCTGATGTTGCGGCATGGGGTTGCGGATTATGCCTAGGTCATTCAACGGCTGTTGCGGCTGCTGCGTTGCTGCTGTTGCTGATATTGTTGTTGGAAGGGGGTGGTATTGCTGCTGTTGTTGCTGTTGCTGCTGCGGCTGCTGTCGCCTCTGTTGTTGCTGTTGTTGCCTCTGACCCTGTTGGTCCCTCAGAGTCTGGATTAATCTTTCATCTCTGCCCAGTCAATTTGATTTTACTCATGAAGATCATATATCATCTCGGAACTGAAAACAATCTGACCATTATGGCCCGGATGGCGGTGGTAGGACACAGTACTTTGTTTGATCAGCCGCCATATTCCAGTTCGCCTTCTCAGGAGGGAGTCTCAGGGCATTCAAGGACATGAGGGCGGCAAAGATGTCGGCCAGGGACTCGGGCAAAGGAGGGTATTGGGCTCTTTTGGGTCCATTGGGCTTCCTAGGGGCGTAGCCATTTTGAGATGGAGGGACCTGGGAGTACTGGCGCTGATCTTGTGGAGGGTTTTGTCCTTAGGGAGGTGGTTGTCTATTGTTGTTGTTGTTCCAAGGCTACTGGGCTTGCTGGGTGTAGGGAGACCTACCTACCGGGCCTTGGGGATTGCTAACTGCACCCACTTGTTCATTGGTTTGGATCCCCTCGGTGACTGGGCCTTGAGGCTTCTTGGTGTAACGGGCCTTGGGAGTCTCAAACATAGAGTGTATAGGCGAGTCCTTAAGTTGGGTCTGGATGAAACGGGCTCGGCTATATAGCTGGTGCATGGTAGAAATGTCATTCATGGCTAAAATAGCAAGGTAGGCTGGAGTGGCATTGGAAATCAACAACTTCACCTTCTCCTCCTCAGGCAGCATTGGGCAACGGACCTTGGCGGCCAAAGAACGCCACCGGTCAGCATAAGTGGAGAATTCCCCTCCACAGCTTCATTTTCTCAGCTATCAGATCTACAAAAGAATATTCGGGTCCCACCCGATCTTGGAATTGCTGTAGAAATCTCTCTTGAACAATTTGGAAATCCTCGGCTTCTCCGGGGGCAATGAATAGAACCATTCCAAGGCTGGACCATCCAGGGATTTCTGAACAAGTATGCCATGAGGTGGCGGTCATACTGGTGTGGTGCTGACTCGTAGACAAAGTCTTTCAGATGAACATAAGGGTCCCCGACCCCAAAGTATCGCCGGTAGACAGGGAGCTCTGACTGGGGTGGCCCGGAGGTATTGGAAGGATGGGAGGGCAATATCAGCTACCTTCGAGGATCGATTTTCCTGCGGAGGTCATGAAGCTCCTTCTTCATGCTCGTCCACTCCGCAAGGAAGTCGGAGGGAGATTGGACTTGATGCGCGGAAATAAGGGAGCGAGGTTGCTCGAATGAGTGAGACCTCTCACGGGGAAGGGGAGCTGGTTTGGCCGTATAGTAGGTAGTTGGGGGAGATCGAGGCCGGACCTCTCGCGGAGGAAGGTAGCTCGGTTCCGAAAAATGGATAGCCCGAGGGCGGAGGGGTGTAGGATCTGCCCCTGATGAAGGAAGGTGAGGTGCTGAAGCGACATGGGCGGGGGAATCCGCCGGTCGGGCTGAACTCTGACCCCGGGGAGATAAAGGTTGTTTCCCTTTGGAGGCAGCTATAAATTCTCGGACTTGGTCCAGAGTGAGGTGTGGAAGAAGCTGGCTGAATTGCGAGTGGGGGTCATCACCCCCAAGAGGAGAGGCAGGACGGGATCGAATCCCAGTGATGGAGGGAGGCTGGGTATGCCCTGGGAGCATGGCCATAGAGGGTTGGGCCACCTCCTTGAGTAACCCGAGAGGAAGAGCGTCATCGGCAAGGACCCGAAATTGGTCCATGTCGAAGAGGGGATTATGATAAGATACAAAGAAAGAAGGGGACTGACTCGAAATCCCTAAACAATGACGCATACACCCTCCCCAGGCTAATGGGGGGGGGGGGGGGGGGACACTGACAAAACCTAGACTCAATCACAGCAAGAAAGACTGAGAGGAGGAGGGATGAACACTCAAGTTGTCATGCTTAAAGCGCAAATTTCTTACGGTTTGAACTTGACCTTTAGATGAATTAATTAAGAGAATGTCACTCGATCAAGTGGACCTTAATGGGTATGGACTCAAGTCCTCCGGTGAATCTAAGGAATGGTATACTCACACGCAAAGGGGTGGCTCAGACTAAGGGGTACAACTGGTACAACCAGCCCGGCGAACCGCAACGTGCGTACGGTCATGGGGTCTTACGGAGGTCCTCGGAAGGTGGGCCCGAGTCAGCCTACGAGTGCTCGTAGGTGAGAGGACTCACTCATCCAAGGGGGAACCTAAACAGATGGGTTTCAATAGCGTATGCAATGGGCCTAGGTGCCCGAAATGTATGCACAAGTGATAGATGAGAAGCAAACAGGGCGACCAAATGGCCCTCGGGCAGAGTCGCGGCGGTCGTATACGCCGCGACCTTATCGCGACAGGGCGACCTACCGCGATAGGAACAGAGGCCCGAAACACCAAGAGATCTTCAACTAACTCAAACAGACTACCCTATTAAATGAGAACAGACACAAAATAGCGAATCAATACCACATGGACCAAGAGACACACAGAAACCGATTCATGAGTCAAAACAGTAACATACAAAGCATACCTGATGACGCGACGCTTTTCCACGATGCGACCTTGTCGCGCCCTCGAGGTACGCCGCGACTCGAACTGAGGACTTACAAGTGAAAATAAAAGGAAAATCCGGACCCTAGCAGGATTCTAACATTCAGAAACATGACAACATATGATACAAGGAAATATCACAAGGATGCATGATCTGATAGAAACAAAACAAGGGAGATAGAAGGAAGAGGAGACTAACCTGATAACGCGTCCTCGATAAACGACGCGACCTGATCGCGTCCCCGTGATAGGTCGCGACAAGAACCGAACACGAAAAACATAGGGAACAAAGAAAAAGAGACTAACAGGGCACTAACATGAGAAACAAAGAAGAAGACATGGCAAGCAAGCAGTCAAAATCCACGAGGGTGGCAGTGAAGGTCCCACCGTGATCGCCAAAAGGTGTAATCACAGGGATTGTGCTTCCCCTCGACACATGTACTAAGACTAATGGTGTGGAAATATGGATGTGATCGCCACCTAGAATATTGCCAAATGAAGAAAATAATACGGGCTAACTATTCTAGGAAAGGAATGAAGAGAACTGAGGAGTACCTGATGTCGCGGTCATCATGAGCACCGCGAGAGCGCTGAGATCGCGGCCATCTAAATGGTCGCGTTTCTTGTCGCGTCACTCTCCTCTGTCGCGTTCTCTTTGTGCGGGAGTTGTTGGAGTATGGACCTTCTTCTCGTCTCCCGGCCGGCCGGAAGGTGTAGATGACGCTTGGATACCTGCCACAAAAGAAAACAAACAAAAGGAAGCCCTATTAGAACACGTTAAACATAGTACCTATTCTAAAATGGAAAGAAAAGAGGGAAGCATGGTGGGAACGAACCTGGGAGGTTTTTTAAACCCCTTTGGGTGTAGGAAAAACGTGGGTGTGTGCTGGATATGTTCTATCTAAGAATAATATGAAAAATACATGCAAAAGAAGGAGAAAGGGAAAAGGAGAGAATGAGCCCCATTAGGGCGACTCCTTGGTATGGTTGCAGCTCGAAGGATCGTCCAAAAGCTTCAGGAGAGTGCTGGAGTCGCCCTTCTCATGTCCCGTGCTCCATAGATGATGCAATGAGTTGCTTTTGGTGGAGAGGGATGTGAGGGAAATGGAGGAAAAGGGTGGCTGCGTGGCTAAGTATCTGTCAAAGGAAATTTTGGCAGCCCTTCGGGGTAACAATGAGGCTCCCATCGTCCTTGAGGAGGTGCCTTTCTCTTATAGAGCCATGAGAGAGAAATGGGTGATATTATCTCTTAAAAAATGGTCAAAATCCGAAATGGGAGATTAATGGCCTTTTAAATTTACAATGGAGAGTCCAAGGGATCCTCACAAGAGTCCCTAGGGCCAGAATCTCGCCCCAAGGGGTGGAGATATCTCCTAGGGATAAAGATGGGTCAATAGGAGGATAAATGGGAGGTTGTTGCGGAGTCTGGTGCGCTCAGGCATTGTCGCGGCGTATCGTAGGGTCGCGACTAGAGACGCGACGGGCCGGGGCGTCGCGACAGTAAGCCCACGTGCATGGATATTATGCATGGGCTGTCGCGGCGTCCAGGGCCGTCGCGACTAGAGTCGCGGCGCTACGATATGTCGCGACTAGGAAATTGAATTGTTTTGGATTTATTAGCCAAACACACAACAGATATGAGCTATAATTGCACACGGACTCTCCAAAATAATAATGGGCGAGATTTCAAGGCAATTTTAAATTGATGGGCTCAATCAAGGCTAATGATGGGCTCAAGGTGAGTGACCAACTAGGGGCTAACTAGGATAACATGAAATGTGGTTCAACCCATTAGTCGGAACTGGGTGTCTACAGGGGCGAGGTGAGATCGCCAATCTAGAGAGTTGGAAAATTAGCGTATGCTCGAGTGGAGGGAGATTGTTAGAAAGAGGAAGTTGGAGAGTGAGCATCTGCTCAGGGGAACGGAGGGAGATTATGAAGTGGGGTGTTGGTGCCCAAGGAATGCTTAAAGAAATAAAAAATGCCCACACAGTGACCTAGAGGAGATTGGGCACTGTGCCGAGAGAAAGGAGGCCCGTCCTGAGCCTGCCTATAATGGAACCTCCTTCAAAAAGGATACTCTGCTCAACTCATTTGCCCGCTCATTCTTCGGCTGCTTCGTTCCCCTGACTGCTGCCAGCTGCTCGGTAACTACTGGTGTAAAAAGTTGACTTAGAGAAACGGCGATGTCGCTCATGTCAAACCACCGGTACCGTTCTGATTCGGAATCACCCCTTTTCCTTTGTTTCTGGGGCCTGAGATTTTCAACAGCTTTGTATGTGGCCAGGGGTGAAATATGGCATGAAGGTTCAAAAGTGATGGCAGAAGTCTGTTCATCCCCTGGCTGCAGCGGCCCCTTCTTGAAATGCTGATAGAGGGACCAAGTGAGTGGCTACCTCTGTTTGGAATTTGCTCTGCCCGGCTTGTACCCCAGCCCTACCCTGAGTCTTGTCTTGCTATCTTTAATTTTCATAAGCCAAAGCACAGGAGCTAAGGAGATTGGAGCAGTAAAAGATGAGCTCCGGGGAATGAAAAGCGAGTTGGGGAGCCTGATGCACTTAGTAGCAGATCTTTCAAATTTTGTGAGGGCGCATTTGCCTATTCCATCCTCTCCTGCTCCCACTCAACAAATACCAGAGGGTAGTTCAGGGCCATCAGGGCCAAGAAATGAAGAAGCAGCTAGGCCATCAGGGCCAAATTTTGTTGAGGAAGAGTCTGCACAAGAAGCATCAGGGCCACCAAGGCCAGTTATGGAAGAGTCTGGGCCAGCAGGGCCAGTGATGGAAGAATCTAGGCCATCAGGGCTAGTGGAACCTGCAGCAGAGCAAGTAAGAGTTAAAGTTCCAGTAGAAGGTGCTGAAGTGCCCCCAGAGCTACTTGTCTCTTATCCTCTTCAGACTCCAGCCCCTCCTTCTCCACCCTCATCATCCACTGCACCTCCAGCTCCTTCTACCTTCAAACAACCTCTTCCGAAATCCATCTCATCCCCTACACCATTTCCTAACACCTCCTCTTCTTCTTCTATATCCTCCACCGTTATTCCTCCTCCTCCCTCTTTTGAGGAACCACCAGCATCATCTTCAGGAGCTGGTTCCTCCTCTGGTCCATCATTTTCTGGACCATCTGCACCACCTCCTCCTACCTCTTATTCTACTCTTCATCCACCCACTCCTCCCTCATTCATCACTCTCATTCCTGAGGGTGCTCGTGTTCAGGGTGTGGTCATTGAGAATATTAAAGATGAGTTTGAAGAAGCAATTCTTCGCTCAGTCCTCTCAGTTTCCTCTCACATTCACAGGACCAGTTCTTCTAGTCCTGCCCCTAAAAAGAGAAAATTCTCAAAGGACCTTGCCCTCTCTTCTGAACCCAAATTTCAACCTCTTTGGTTCTCTCTTTCTGTGAAAATAGAAGGAGATCTATTTATTGCAGAAATGCACTTTTGCCACAGTTTGTGGCCTCCCTCACCTCAATCTCACAGACCACCTCAACATTATTCTCCCTCTTTCTTCCCTATCTAAATCTGATCAGTTCAAAAAAATTTCCTTGACTGAGTCTAAGACTGAAGAACAGTGGGCTCGGGGCCATCAGTCTCTCTACAGAAAATTTGAGCTTGCTAGGAATGACAGATTCCCTCCCAGAGACCACCCTCTCACTCTGAGTGAGTGGTTTATGATTCACCATAAGAATTCCTGGGGTCCTTTCATCCAGAAGGAGCTCAAGCTGATCAGATACTTTCAAATGTACAATGATTATAGATATCTCAATAATATGCCTGAAGTTCAGCTTGGCCAATTCAGAGGAGCCATAGCTCTGTTCAGAATGAAAAATCCAGTAAATACCTCTATCCAAGTGGACTTTGCCACTTTGAAGATGCTAGAGAGTGTTTTCCTACCTAGTCTTCATTCCTTGGTAGTGGACTCTATAGTGGGTCCCATCATTTTCGAAAGGTTTGCTAGGGTCATGGGCAAGATCCACGTCCAGAGAGGCAATCTCCTTGCATTCCACAGATTCTTGTTCAGGGAGTATCACAGTGGTCATATCAAGTCTGATGTTCTTGCTCCCCTTCTATCTGAATGTGAAATGTTGTCCCCATCTGAGTGGGAAAAGCATTACCCTCAAGCTTCTCAGCAGCTTCTCAATCTAAATCTCTCTCTGGCCAGATCAAACAAACCCACTTTATCTGTTGATGAGTTTCTAGATCTGAACTCCATTCATCTTGTTCAAGATCCATTTGCTATTTGGGTTGAGAGGTACAAGATTTATGTACCAATGAAAAAGGATCTAAAGAAGCAAAGCATCTTCTACCCCATCTCAATTGATCAGTTTTTGCAGCATGCCAGCTTTGGCAGATTCAGTTCTTACAAGATGTCTCTTGGAAAGGATGAATATGCCAACTTCTTGGAAGCTCAGAGGCAACTCCATATCCATAGAATGGCTCCTGTTATGGGGTCTTCCTACACTATTGCTTGGGGTGCATTTCAACTTTATTTTGAAGAGTAGGACCTCAAGGCTTGGCCGATCATTACTCGCCATGCCTCCCTCCTGTCACCTACCTTCTATATCTCTGTACCCCCTCAGTAATCAATATAGTAGTTCTTTTGCCTCCCATTTATCTTTTCTCTCTTCTTTCTTTGTCTCTTTGTATGTCTTTTTGCTTAATGACAAAAAGGGGAAGAAAATAAAATATTCTGAAATACATTCCTTCAATTTATCAAATTTATCTAAATTTAGATAGCAAATTTATTTAAATTCATTTCAGTACTTTACCTTTTATGTTATGTTTTGTCATCACCAAAAAGGGGGAGATTGATGATCAGTCCATCCCCATATATAATTTTATTTATTATATATAATTTTAGTGATTAACAAAACCTTAACAAATATTTTCTAACAATCTTTTCTAAAGTTCATCCACAGGAAATAATGCAAGCAAAATTTGTAAGTTATTCTCACACTGTTAGTTAAAGTTCAGAGCATGCATTTCCTCTAAGTACACATCGATTTCCTTGATAGAACATCGATTTTATAAGTGAAATAATGATTTCGGTCTCACATCGATTTCATAAGTAAAATAACGATTTCGGTCTTACATCGATTTCATAAGTAAAATAACGATTTTGGTCTCACATCGATTTCATAAGCAAAATAACGATTTCAATCTCACATCGATTTCATAAGTGAAATAACAATTTCAGTCATACATCGATTTCATAAGTAAAACAACGATTTCAGTCTCACATCGATTTCATAAGTAAAACAACGATTTGATCGCTGTAATGATTCGATAAGGAAAACAACGATTTGATCGATGTAACGATTCGATAAGTAAAACAACGATTTAATCGGTGTAACGATTCGCTATCTCTTCTAGAACGATTTGATCGCTATAATGATTTGCTTTCACTTAAATAATGATTTGATAGCAAACAATGATTTGCCTTTACTTATATAGCGATTTGATCGCTATAACAATTTGCTTTCACTTAAATAATGATTTGATAGCAAACAACGATTTGCCTTTACTTATATAATGATTTGGTCGCAAACAACGATTTGCATTCACTTAAACAACGATTTGCTCACACAACGATTTCACAAGTAGAACAACGATTTCATCAACACAATGATTTCCTTATCGTTAACAACGATGTCACATTATATACATGAATCACATCGATTTCACCTTGGATTTCATTTATGTACATATCATTGATTTCATGTTTACATCAACTCTCTTCACAACGATTATGTTTTGAATATATTGTCATACACCTTTAATATTATTATCCTTCCAGACAAATTTGAAAATATCTACTCTCCATGATATTCAAACACATTTTCAAACACTGTGGAGTTCAAGTCTTCCTGCGTATATCATTATATCTTGCACCACGTAACATTTATTGTGACTGAACACTTCTCTGCATGTCACATATCTGTGTGCCTTCTATACCTATGTTTCTATTGCAAACACCCTTCAAGGTGATAGAATGGCATTTCTATTTTGATGTATATCCTTATAGCGTGTCTTCTAACATTGACTGACAACATAGAGATAGTCTAGCTGTCTATGCCTTCGTATTTATTATGTGCAGGTCTTTCCCAGTACCAGATCTCACAACATTGGACAACCTGAAGAGAAAGATATCTGGATGAATCTTCTCCTTGCGTATTTGTCTTCCTGAGAATTAAATGACTGCAGGCTTACCTGTTCCACACTTCGGACCATGCAGTCTAACGTGCTTCAAACTTAGAGACAACGGACACTTCAACGAACACCTCAATGGATATATTTTTCAAGAGAAGATATTAGAAGATTGATGACTCCATGAAGAAGAAGACACGGATACACACTTTTGATCGTGCCAAAAACTTGCGAGCATCGGCAGGGAGAGCTCATTCATTTCATTCCAAAACCTTTTAGCTCTCAGCTCTCATTTTCATTTGCTTAGCCTTTGGAGAGCTTTTGTAGTTCTTAGAGATTTTCTTGTTGAAAATTTTTGTCTCCCAGACATCGCCTCAGATCAACCAGTTTCCTATAAGCTTGGTCTAGGGGCCATTCGCCTTTTTACACAATTCTCGGTGTGTTCCTCTTCGGTTGTGATGAGAAGACCTATTGGAAATAGGTGGTTGTTATTCCCTTCATTGAGGAAGGAAGACCTGTGTATCAGGTGGTGATTTGTACCTCTTCGGGGAGAGAAGAGAAGGCCAGCTGCTGCTAGATGTGTAAGAGTCCCTAAGGGGGACAGTACCCTTGGTTAGTGAAATCTCAAGTTGTTGCTTGGGGACTGGACGTAGGAGTCCTTGGGATAGGAGGTCCGAACCCGGATAAAAATCTCATGTTGTTGTGTGATTGCTTGTTTGTCTTAACTCTCACTAACGCCAAATATCTATCTTAGTGTTTTTCTATTAAGTGTTTTTATTGACAGATTTTATTCTAAAAAGATTTTTAGCAATCCATTCACCCCCCTCTGGGCTTGCTATCTGGGCAACAGGGATGACTCTTACTCCTTCAACCGGCCAGCCGGTAGAGAAGACTTTAGCTCATGGTTACCTTGCAAAGAGAAAGAAAACACACAAATAAGTGAAGAGGAAATTAGTCTAAAATGTGTAGTGTAGAGTTCAAAAGAAGATGATAGAAATATGACAGCATGGGCTTGAACACGCCTTGTGGAGGTGGTGTTAAACCCCTAGACGACTAGGTGTGGAGTAAATGAAGTGTGTGTGTGTGTGTGTGAAAGTAATGCGATGAATGCACTAAAAAAATGAAATGAAAAATTAAAGGGGAGGATGAAAAGGAGTGAGCGAAGCGGCTTGGTGCTGCAATGTCCGAAATGGAAGAAGCCTCCTCCTCCTCCTTGCTCCGAAAGCTTGGGAGATTGGAGAATGGAGTCTACTTGATGAAGATTTGAAACAGTTCAGAGGGTGATGCTTCTTTTCTTCAAGGCTCGAAGTTCAGCTCTTCAGTGCAGTAGGGCTTCGCCGTATATGCTTCGGTGTCTTTTTTAAAACAAAGGCCTCGGTGGTCTTTTTATAAGGGTAAAATCACAAATTCGCGATGGACACAGTGGTCGCCTATCAATGTGAATCGCGACCAACCAAAGCGTCGTGTTTAAAACATTCCTCTCTTCGATTATGGCTTTTCAAACACCGATTATAAGAGGGATTTAAATCGGGATGACACAGGCCATCGCGCTTCAAACACTCCTTACATCGATTTGATTCATGAATTAGTAAGTATTGAAATCGTGATGATCTTATCCGATGCGTTTAAAACACTTCCAACATTGATCGGATTCTTGCCAAATTAAAATTGGAAAGTCAAATCGCGATGACTTAGAAGTAGCGCATTTGACAGAATCGATCTTCTTCTGGGATTCGAACTTTTGAACAATGGAAGGTTAGAAACGCGACGGACCTTATGGACGCGATTCAATTTAGCAACAAATATTTCTAAAAACAATTTTGGAATTTGCCATAAATCGAAATTAGAAACTATTAAATGCGACCACTTGGTTGGACGCGATTTAGAACATAGTAAGCACCGAAAATAGAAAGCAGATACGTGACGGTTTGACCGTCATGGATCAAATTCCTGAACTGTGACCACTGTGTCTGTCACGAATCAAATGTGGACAGTGGACCCCTTAAGACCCCTAGAAAAATTCCTAAAAATCCTATAAAAATCTGAAAAAAATAAGAAAAATCACTCAAGAGGTTAATTAAAGAGAGTCACTTAGAGGCATGTGGAATAACATGAAATTTACTCGATATGTTGTAAAATTGGCGTGTCTACACCTATGAATATAATATTTTCCATCGCTTCATGAAAAGATTTGCACTGTTCAGTAGCTTCGTCATACCAGTTTTGTTGGAATCAGTTGAAGCTTCACTTCGTCATATACGAAGCTAACTTCGTCATATGTGAAGTCCCACTTCGACCAACAGTGTTGTAATTGACTAGTCGAAGCTTCACTTCGTCATACACGAAGTTTCACTTCGACCGATAATGTTCTAAATTGACCAGTCGAAGCTTCACTTTGTTATATGTGAAGTTCCACTTCGACCGACAATGTTGTAAACCTAACCAGTCGAAATTTCACTTCATTATACATGAAGTTTCACTTCGACCAACAACGTTATAAACTGACCAATCAATGTTTCCTACATCAATGGATGGCCTTGGTCAACAATCGATGTCAGCAATCGATGGTCTAATGACCAATCGATGTTTTTCCTTCAACAATCGATGGTCTCTATGCCAATCGATTGTCCTGTTAGTCACCAATCAATTGTCTTTATGCCAATCGATTGCCCTGCTAATCACCAATCGATTGTCTCTATACCAATCAATTGTCTTGTTAGTCACCAATCGATTGTCTCTATGCCAATCGATTGCCTTTTTAATCACCAATCGGCTGCCTTGTTAGTCACAATCGATTGTCTTTTCCTATGCCAATCAATGTGAGACTCTTCTCCAATGGATGCAAACCTCACTTAACGCTTGGCAACAATTGGTTTGATGGGAACCTAGGCCACGAATGGTCCTCACTGTGACTATCCTTTTTCCCATGACATAAGTCAACCTTCTGTACTATTAGAAACATGGGCTGCATGGCCCAAGGTATGGTGGGCATGGCCTAAAGTATGGTAGATCTTTGACAAAATCTCACCTACTGTACTATGAACATGGGGACCCATCTGTCCTAGTCTGATGAGACCCTTAAAACCAATCCTTACACTCCCTTCTCACCCCACTAGTCGTGGGAAGAGGAAGCTTGGAGCTGGTGGAAGAAGCTCGCAAGAGCAGTGGCTGATCCTGAAGCTTGGAAATCTTGGAGTTTCATCCATCGTTTCTACTTGGTTTGAAGAAGAAGTAGAAGTTTCAGAAGTGATTAAGGTAGGTCTTCTCGGGCACAAACCTAATATTTTCATGCTTAAAAAAAAAGGGATCTTTGAAATTTTATCTTGAAGGTTCTCCTAGTTCTTCTTCCCTTTTCTATCTAATCAAGAGTTGGTATGAGAATATCTTGGACCCTCATACCATCAAGAGTTTCCTTGCACACTCCTTGGTTCAATTTTTCCTACTTCTAGAGTGTTGGATGGGGCTACTGTCCAAAGGATCCCAACATCAAATATTTCATGGATCCTCACTTTATTGTGAGAAATCCCCCTTGACTACCTTGACACATGTCACCCAAATTGTTTAGTTTGAACTAGGGTCTGAGATTCTCCCCTTTGAAGATCCCAGCAACTAGTTTGCTGAAAGCCTAGATAAGGATTTGTCTACTAGATTTATCTTGGAACCGGACCCACTTGTTTAGGCCAAACTTCGACTGGCACTTGTCCACACTTCGATTGGCCCTTAAGGCCAACTTTGACTGCCCCTTTGGCACTTTAACTTGTCTGGATGGACTGTATAGCAGGTCGACACCTCCTTTCTGTGTGGACACATTCTCCCCATAGTATGACGCACATCTGCTTAATCCCAAGAGAGTTAAAAGCTATGAAATATTGAGAAGCATTCTAATTGGCTCCTAAGTGTCTCCATTCCTTGTTCCTTTAAGACTCAACTAGAATTCTACCTTTAAATCTGCTACCCAAAATTTGGAATCAAATAAAGTGAATAGGGACCCATTGCCCTTTCTATATGTTTGGTACTTGTCATGATCTCTTACATTGTTGTTCCTTGAACTCTGGAGGAATTTGTACCCTTGAAAATCCTTAAGCTATTTTTGGCCTCCTTGATGGCCAACAAATACAATTGAATTTTTTACTATGATGGCCATAATATGTTTGTTATCTAGCACTACTTGGGACTTCGGTCCAACTGACCTCATGCCTGTGCATATTTAAGGGCCCTGTCTGGTCCTAGGGAGGAGCACCTTAACATACTTATTAACCGTGGGAGTATGGACTCGTGGTGGTGGCATGACACTGAAATGCTTGACTGATTTGAAAGTTCCTCTGGTTACATGTTGAGTTCAAAGTATGATTTGATTTGTTTGATTTGTTAAGTTTGAAACATGGCCAATTCTTGTTCTTTGACATGTACTTAGTTGGAATCATAGTGTGAATCCTCCTATTGTTCTCATGATATAATAATCCCTTCTATTTGGTCTTGGTAGCAGCATGATTTGCCTTGAAATTTTGCAATATGTATCTTTTGATCTATTTATAAACATGCTTCCTGTTTACCTCGATTACCCTGCTTCTTATATCCTTGAAATCCAACTTGTTTTAAAAAAATGATAATCATTTATACATTTGCCTGCACCTTGATATATAAACTCTACTGGGCATAAGCTTATTAAATTTCTTAATATTTTTAGGTAGTGAAGGTGAGTATGTGGAGACCGATGAGATGGGGCAAGAGTGAAGAGAGCACCCAGTGTAGTCTTTTGTAAAGATGCCTTGATAGATGGTCCCTTTTGTTTTGAAACCACCCTTTTCTTGTGAAGTCTTGGGCCCTAAGAGGACCCCATCTACTTGTAATTATACTATTGTAATACTTTCTTATATTATCATATAAACTCCAGTCTATCGACACTCTTATGGCAGTCTGTCGACACCAGCTCAATTCTGTTGACACTCGGGGGATTTCTATTGACCAATGTTGTCAGAAATTTCAACTCCCTCTCCCTTCCGAACTAGATTAAAGGACTTGTGCACCTGTTTGATTTGTATGTCGCACCCCAATTATTCCCATAAGTTTATTGGGCCAATCTGGGGGGGGGGGGGGGGGGGGGGGGGGGGGGGGCGTGACACCTAGGGTCAAGTTTTCAGGCTCTATGGGAACCATCAAGGCAAGTACCTACTAAAGGATACATGCAAGAAGCTGGTGTCAATAATAGCACTGAGACGATGGGGAAGGGGCTGAAAGAAATATGACAAATGGATGGATATAGGCCATAATATGTAGGACTGGCTTATGTTGATCACCGTTGTGGAGGAAGATGACCGAAGTCCCAAAAGTCGTTCAATATCTGCCAAAGGGAGATCCAACGTGCTTTCTGAGATATCCAAGTCCTACACAAGCAAGTCACATAGTCAGCAAGATGCCAATATGTAAAAAGAGAAAAAATATGTAATGGTACAAGATGCATACAGTTAGGTCAAAGGAGCTGGTACAAAAGTCACTGGAGGTGACAGATTGGATGTTGTGCTCCCCTAGCCTGCTCAAGAAGCTCGACACCCTCAAAGATGGTGTCCATGTTAGAGGTCATGCCTTCGTGGGAGATTTCCTTTACGGTCTCATCAGAGCAGGGCACCCCCTTATCCAATAATGATTCAGTTGTTATCGCCAGTGCAGTCTTAGCAACTGGGGCAAAGACGTCTTCAACAACACGAGCCTCTAAAGAATGTGGAGTGGGACTCTCCAATATAAATTCCTAGGATTGTGGCCCCACTAATGCTTCTGGAGGGCTGACACTTATAGTTAGAGCCTTCTCCATAACATTGCCCAAAGAGGCTTTTGCCAAGCTCTTTCAAGGGCCCATCATTGCTAAACACCTAGAGGCCCACCGAACTAGCTACATGTTCATGCCCTTTTGCTTTTTCGTCGAGGGGCGGCCATAGTTGTCAAGGCACCTGCCTAAGCGACACCTAGGCGCCGCCTAGGTAGTAAGGTGCCTAATTGATGGCTAGGTGAAGGTCCACTTTTAGGGACCCAAAAAGGCATCCCAAGGCGGTGCCTAGGCGGGCTAGGCGAGTGCCTTGGCCCGCCTAGGGAGGCCTTGGCTGGCTTACGTCTTATGATGTATGGTTTAAGCTATGTCTCGGGTGGTTTAGGCCCTATGATGCATAGTTTAATAGTATTTTCCTGAATATCATTTAAGTAAATGATTCATTTACTTAAGATATTACATGTACATACGGAAGGACCCCCCATTTAAATCTAATAAAAATATCAAAAATATATATCTTTATTAATAAAAAATCAACTCTCTGATCGAAAAAGAAAATCATGATTTGGTGATCCATCAAAATGTCGACCTTCTAATCCCTCATATTTGTTCTAACTCAAATTTTCATAATTCGAACAAACCATATAGAACACTAAAAATCAAAAGTCTGGTGAAATAAATTAAATGTGTATGTGACTTCTCTAAGGAACTCGCTTTCTTATTGACATCACTTACTCTACCTAAGACCTCTCAACATTTGGTCAAACCTAAACTATCATCACTCAAACTCACGAGAATAGTCACTTTCTAATTTCATTTCAATTTTTAAATATACTATGGGATTATGTAGTAGACTCCTTCAGTTCTTTACTTATTTTAAGTGTGTTACGATATTGCAATTCCTATTCTCATTTAGTGTTTTTACATGTATGAATATTTGTTTTAAAAGTTAAAAATTAGTTTTTTGATGATAGAATGATATTTGCACTTCTTGTTCTTATTTAATGTGTTTGTTTATTTAAAGATGTCAATTTAGATTTTATATGACTTTATGATATATAATGTGAGTTTGTTTACTTATAATTTAATATTTGTTGCTTTCATATAGTTTTCATCTTTTTGTTTATGACATTTTATTTTTTTGTCAGTATTTTTGTGATATGTAGCTATTATCTATATTCCTCATATTTATGGATTATTTTAATAATATATTTGCCATATTATGATATGTCATTGCGATTATGTCTGTCATATTATGATCTTTTTTATTGAATTTTCATCATCATATATATTTTTAGAGACATAAATATCATATAAGAGGGACACTTGAAAACAGCTCATGCTTAATTCTTTCCTAAATGCCTATGCACCAGTTAGGCGGGCGCTTAAGTGGTTAGGCATTCTGAGACTCCACTACGTCTTGATTGCCTTGACGCATTGACAACTATGGAGGTGGCTGGCCAAGGCCTTTCTCTTTGAAGGGTGGGGTTCATCCGCCCCACTAGGCACATCCACTCCAATAGTTGTGGCAAATGAAATTTTTAGTGTACCTGGAAGAAACAGTCATAAAGTCAGCATGATGTCATGTTCAAAATGAAAGACCATGTTAGCATGAGTTCACCAGGTAGAAGGCAAGAGGCCGACGAGTTAGAGCCTCCTGTGGAGGGTGGTTTGGCAACTTGAGTTGAAATTTTCAAGGAACAAAGTAAGATGCAAGCATTATGTCAATCACATGATAAAAAGGGAAGAAGGGTCACACTTACGAGAAGCATGTTTGGCTTTCTTCTGAGCAAGATATTCCTCAAAAGTCAAAGTAGGAGAGCAGCATATGTGGCTGACCAGTAGTCTTGGCTTCTTCCATCTTTCCAAAGCACCCTTTGCCTTTGTAATAGCCTCGATGATGTCAGAAAGCAGAGGGGCCAGTGTAGCGACCCTAGATATTTATGTCTAATAAGGCTCCATATCCAAGTCCGCCTCCCGCAATCGGACCGAAGTCTCGTAAGGGAATCTCACACAAGTGTCTAGTAGGAAATAAAAGACAATCACAAGAATATAAGATACAAGAAAGTACATGTTCTCATATTCATTTACCACAAATTACACTGTCCCAATACAATATTACATGTCCAAGAGAAAAGTACAACTACTTGGGGCATACCCCGAGGGAGCAAAGCTCACACTAAACACAACTATAACTCAACTGCTGGTGGTCCAAGTCTGCCACAATGCTGCCTCACACCAAACTCATGGCAAACCCTGAAAGGAACTGTAAGGGAGTGAGTCTCAATGAGTCGCAAGCTCAGCAGGGACCTCCCAAAAACAACCACAAACCAACAACTAAAAGAAGGAACCAAGCCCTCAACCCCTAAGGGTCTCACTGGCAGCACTAACTGAAGCACTACGGAAGTAAAACATGCTAACCATAAACATAATTGAACTGCATTAGACATAAACACATTAAGTGTCACGGTTTACAGGAAATAAAGGAAGTAACAGGGCTAGTGTAAGCACACTATTCCACTATGGCAACTGAAAGAACCATGCCACAAGCCACATAGGCCAACCACTATCAAACAGTAACGAGACTGACAACAAGGAGTCAGTTCCCCACAGAAACAATGAGTAAAACAAAGGCCACACAGGCCAACTACCCACGAAGGGTAACAGGACTAATCAACAAGGATTAGTCCACCACAATACCCACGGTACAACAATCAGAGAACTACCCACACAAGGGTACAACACCACAAGTGGAAGGTCACACAACATGACCCCCATAGAAGCCGGTCCACCTCAACACCTAAAAAGGCTAGCACACTGCGTGCCACAATAGCCAACAACCCACACAGGGTACAGGTACCTAAAGCCACGAGGTACCACAACTGAACCACAAGTGCCATGATAAATGGATAATTATTGATGATATCATGATGATTTATTATCCAATGATCCTTAATTTTATATTAATCCATTGTTATTTTGTTACAAAAAGGATATTTGATTAAATCTTTGTATGTGCTTGTTTGCAGGATAATGGGCCACTCACAAAAATTTACTAATGGACCGGGATGGATAAGAGACAATGAGGAGAGATTCTAATTTTAAAATATATTTTCTCTTTCTCTCTCTTCTTTCTAATTTTCAAAACTCTCTCATTTTAATCTCTCTCTTTTTTAAAACCATTCCTCTCTTTTCTCTAACACTTTATAAAACTATCTCTCCCTCTCTCTCATTCCATTATTATTCTTTCCCTCTCTCTCCCCCCTCTCCTCCGACCTCTTCTTCTTCTTTCCCTTCTCCTCTTCTCCTCCTCTTCTTCTTCCACTTCTCTTTCTCTTCCCGGTCTCTCCCTCTCTCTCTCGGTTTCTCTTTCAAGAACGCAGAAAGCAGCAGCAGCAAGGAGACACCCGTGCGCGCCTACAGGGACCGCCAGCGCCCGACCCGCACCCAAGCGCGCCGTGCCACCCGCCTGCGCCCTTGCGCGCCGCCGCGCCCGCGCCCTGCCGCGTGCCCCTGCCGCCTGCCGCTTCCCCGCGCGCCCGCCCGCGCGCCTGCCGCGCTCCGCGCGCTAGCGCCCGCGCCCGTGCGCTGCCAACCGTCTGCCGTGAAGGGCCGAAGCCTAGGCCGCCCGCGCCCTTCCTACGTGCATGTGTTTGCAAGCACGTAGGCGACCGCGCGCGTGCTCTCTCTCCTCTCTCTTTCTCGCAGCAGTCTCTCTCTTTTCTCTCTCTCTCACGCACCGCTCCTCTCTTCTTCTCTCTCTTCTCTCTCCTCTATCCCTCTCTCCCTTTCATCTCTCTCTTCTCTCTCATATCTCTCGCTCCTCTCTCTCTCCTCTCTCCTCTATCTCACGCGCTCTCTCTCTTCTCTCTATTTTCTATCTTCTCTCTTCTCTCTCATATCCCTCTCGCGCTCTCTCTCTTCTATCTCTCTCTCTCTCTCTTATTTTATCTCTCTTTCGTTTCTCTTTTCTCTCTCATCTTTTATTCTCTCTCTCTTTCGTTCTCTCTCTCCTTTCTCTATCTAATTTCCAAATTTTCTTAGGATAGTTGAGGATTTATTTGGTTTAGTATAAAGCAGTCTTTGTTGATCATTTTGTTTAGTGGAATGCAATTTCAGATCTTTGTCTCTTTGTTTCTAATCCATTTTTTATCTCTCTCTCTATTTACTTAGTTTAATTAGTTTAGTTTTATTTAATGCAACTTAGTTTAAATATCACCACATTATTTTCCTAAATAAAAATCTATGGTTTTCAAACTCTAAAATCTAGTTCCCCGTGGATTCGACTCGGCTCTCACCACTAACTATTGTTAAAATCGTTAGTGTAAGCTGATAATTTTGAGATTGTTAGTCCACGTGTTTAACGACGCATTTGTGGGCTATCAATTTTTGGCGTCGTTGCCAGGTCCCTGTGAGAGCAGGGGGAACCTCCCACTTTCCCACCTCTTACCTGACCAATTAACGAGCTTGAGGGTGGATTTGAGTTAGGCCTCAATTGATTAGTGAGAAATCAAATGTTTATGTCCTAGGGAACCATAGGTGTCATAGGATTAATTGTTTGCTAACTTATTTGAAAATACAAAAAAATCAGATATTCAAAACAACAAAAAAAAAGAGATTTATGTGGGTTGACAATCAGGGTTATGAAATGGCACTTCACTTGGACAAATTGATCAGCCCACTATGGTATGCACTCTCAACCTCACCCACTTTACCATCACCTCTACTTACCAGTCCAATGGCTCCAAATGGACTCAAGCCCATCTGATTCATGGTCACCCAATAAAGATCACATGTATGATTCAGGGTGGAGGAAAAAATTGACCCACTTACATCTCATCACCTCCCTCAACCAAGAACAGACCCAAACCTTTCAAGTGTTATCCACATACACGCTTACTCAAAAGTTGACCAAGGTGTCTCCCCTGAAAATTGAGTTTACTCTATCAAGATCCTCAAGGGGAAATTCAAGGACCCTTTCTAGGTGCCGAAATCATATCTTGGTTCGATCAAAAAAAAAATTGGCATTGATCTACCTGTGTGCTTAACAAATGCTCCTGAAGGCACACCCTTCCAACCACTTGGAGAAGTAATGCCACATTTAACACTTAGAGATCAACATATTCTGGCCCAAGCCCAAAATCTACCTATCCACAACTTTCAACATTGGGCCCAATGCCAAATTGATATTCATGACAAAAGCCATCATGAGGGACATGTATATCCACAGTCCACTTATACTTCTCCCCCACAATCAGGCCTATTTGATGATCAATTTGGACAATTTATGCAAAAATTCCTGATAAACCAACAAGTCTTTGAGCAAAATTCGCCATAAACAACAAGAATTAGAGCAATCATTTGTCAAAACTGACCTCCTGATTGCGCAACTCATAGAAATCAAAAGGAGGAAAGATAGCCAATCACCATGTCAAACCATTGACAAATATGAACATCATTATCTTGATTGTGACCAACAATTTGACTCTCAAATTCCATCCACAAATTCTCAGTCCAACATGATTGTGGACACGCCCACTGGAAAATGAGAGATAATATTATCAGTCAAATCAGGAGGAGATGGGTGCCACTGAAATAAATCCAAGTCTGGCCCACATGAAACTGACCATCAAGAAGACTCCATCCATAATGTCATACTTGAGGAAAGCTCTAGTGAGTAGCTGAACTCAAGTTGGGGGGAGACGAAAAAGAATGTCATCTAGATGTTAGGTCCAAGTTTGATGTGACATTGTTTCAAGTGGATGACAGAGAAGATGTGAGTGTGGAGAAAGAGCTGGGTGTAATCATGATCATTCTTCTTGGGTAAGAGAGAATTAGAATATCTGTCTGAAGTCTACATTGACTGGGTCTCTCTTGCGTCGACAAAGACATGGAACTCCTACCTCTCCCTGATCTTGGCAAATCCAACATGTTTTGGACATGCTATCACTAGCTGATTGGTCAACTACACTTGAACCTTTTAAGCATCCTTGTGTTGAAAGTCATATCCATTTCATTCTAGATCATGCTACTATTTTTGACACAAGTCAGCCTGTGGAGTTCAAGCAATCCTCTGACATTCACTCAATCTGACCTGAATATCATGAAAGAGGATCTAAAAATGGAAGTTGTGGGTGAAAAGGATGAAAACAATAAAGTCCGCATTGATGTGTTCAACACATATAAAGATTTTAAGTGTCCAAATGAATATTCCTTATTGAAGATATGATCTTGAGTACCCCAATTTCTCTATCATTTAATGATATGAAGGGTAAGTTGGCCCACTTGACCCACCATGGCTGGTGTTGCCCTACAAAGAAAAATTTGGCGTCAATTGATGGGGGGGTTACGTGACACTGTTACCCCCATGTGTCTGGCTGAAGACATTAAACTTAGCGCTTGTTGGGAGGCAACCCATATTTTTAGGAAAATTGATTTCTATTGATTTTGTTTTTATTTTGTGTCTTAGGTGTTGCTGGCCACTATCCTTTGATTAAAGCTAGTATGCAACCACCCGCATGTGATCATCAGGTTGCATCTCTCCTTTCTTAACTTACATTGGCTTTATTCTATTGTCATTACTTTTATGCCATTGAGGACAATGTCATTTAAGTTGGGGGGAGAGACAAATTGTATTTAAATTTTGTCCCTAACATTGTGCTTTATGCTTCATATTTCATTGCAAGAATTTTTTTTTTTTTTTGTCTAGCTTGACTCATATTGTGTACTTGTGAAGGTAGTGAGTTGAAGGGGTGAGTTAACTAGTTATGTTTTTTAGCATCTTCCTCAAAATACATTGAAATTTCATCAACACAGTAAAGTATTATTTTGAGCTATTCAAATAGATGATGAGAGTTTTACCGAACATTCAGGTTGATTGATTGATATTCTACATTCCTATTGATGACCAATCGTGGGGAAAAAGCTACCTGCCTACAAATAAATGTGAAAATGTGTGGAGTAGTGAAAAAAAAAATAAGAAAAAAAAAAAGAAAACATGGAAAATGCCCTGATCTTAGTAACCGGGCCTGTGGCTTTTAAGGTAAGAGTTGAGGCTCGCGTCAAACGGTGAGGGAAGTGCAGCACCATGTAAATGAAAAGAAAAAAAAGAGAGCATGAAAAAAATATAGGCGGAGTGAAAGCTACCTGTAATTCGAGAATCGAATTTAAGGAGTGTAGAGTTGATACCATCCTTGAGTGATAAGTAAAAAGCTCATGCACTCTCTTATAATACTCAAACATTATACAAAAAGTCATGAATTTGTGTGTATCTTGAAGAACTATCTAATGACATGAACTGACATATTTGCCTTTGACACTCTCGACTGGAACTTGAAATACTTATGGTCAAGCATTCTCATTCTTACTTTCTTGTCATGAAGTATGTTGTTTTGAACTCTTGTTGTTCCAATTATTCACTTATGTGCATTGCTAAGGGACTAGCAATGAGTAAGTTGGGGGGTGTGATAAATGGATAATAATTGATGATAATCATGATGATTTATTATCTAGATCCTTAATTTTATATTAATCCATTATTATTTGTTACAAAAAGGATAATTGATTAATCTTTGTATGTGCTTTGTTTGCAGGATAATGGGCCACTCAACAAGAATTTGCTAATGGACCAGGATGGATAAGAGATAATGAGGAGAGATTCTAATTTTAAAATATATTTTCTCTTTCTCTCTCTTTCTTTCTAATTTTCAAAACTC